>MU954145.1:0-12809 GCA_036418165.1 Cooperia oncophora | reverse complement strand
CCGATGTAAAAAAATTTTGTTGTCCTCCCAGGCAAATATGGTGCCAACTTAAGGTTCCTGGAGGTAGAAGGCGGTTGACCTGGGTAGAAGTTGAGCTGGAATTTGAACCCAGGACCCCGCGAGCGGTAAACGCGCCACTTGTCCCTACATCACCTCCACTTTACTTAACATGCTCGGGCATGATCTCTGATTCGAATCCTGAGTCACAGAGGACGACTGCTTTTGAATTCACTCTTAGACCTTTCCATTTCTCAACGCACTTTCAACTGTAGAACAGTACCACGTTCTAAATCAAGACCCAGGCAAAACAAGTTGTTCCAGCCGCCGGTAAAAGGCTGGAGCTCTGCTACCCTATAGTTGGAATACAATGCTTTTGCGGCATTCCAGGGGAATCTAATTTTGCCGAATAAACCGGAGCTTCAATTATCATTTTATTAAAGATCATCAGTTACAATAGCGAAAAATTACAACCTGGAACTAGCCGAGCTCGTCGCCGTTCCAGTAAATTGGTTTTGAAGCTATCAAAGCAGATCCGCGAGCCACCACTCACAGCCTGACGACAAGATTCGGGTATACCTAACGACAGCCGTCAACTCCCTGTAAATCTTCGTCTATCAAAAAGTTCTGGCTCGATGGATCCCTCATACCTTGACGGATGACATGCGATGCACCCGGGTACCCATTTGTTTGTCTCCTCTTCTCCGCGCTCATCAGAATGAGCATCTGGGAGACTGGTTAAAGGAGATTAGAGGTGTTCTCTATGTCTCCAATCCACACAGTGCCGTGTGACTCTCTCAAGTAAAGAACCCTCTTAGCAGGCTAAACTTGGCATGCACTTCAAGAAGGCCCTCCTGTGCTGCTTCTAGGACGCGAGGGAGTGCTGCACAACGAGCTGCCCTGTCAGAACACTCGATCACCACTACCATTCGTGCCCTAAGCTTCGAACCCGTGGAAACTACTGGGAAAAAATGACCGAAACAGGCTTCGGGACACCTCGTTCGTGATGGCGTCAGACCCCGTACTGCTATGGAGACCTACCAAATACTGAAGAGCAAAGCTCGGAGACCATACACCGCTCACCATATTCTCCTGACATAGGCCCTTACAACTGCGATCTGTTTCACCCCTTTAGGGCTTTCTTAGCTAAAAAAACTGCCAGCAAGTTCGACTTCAGTCGAAAGGTCGCCGTCTTGTTTAAGTCGCAGTCTCCCCACTTCTGGGAGGAGGGGATCGCTGACCTGCCCCCTAGGTGAACACTGCGGTGGCTAACAACGCCTATTACGTTGTTGTCCTATGTTAAGGTTTAGTTAAAAACAAAAAAGAAAAAGTTAACAACAGGACAAGACTTCTCAGGTACATCGAAACTTTTTTAATGTTCCAGGTTGCAGCCCTTTTCCAAGCACTGAACAAGTAGCTGTTCGCTTGTCTCCAAGACTAAAGTGGCTAAAGTCCCGAAAAAAAGTGAGTTTTGTGGTGGCCTTGTCGACAGTGAAACTAGTCGCTGCGCAAAAATATAGCGTATCGCGCACTGCGTCCAAAACCAAACAGTGCAGTTCACTGGCAACCAAGTGCCAAAATATGGAATGAATTGGTTGGGTAAGGAAAAAAAGTTATACCTCAAGAAAGCTATTGGCCGAACACTTCCGAGCCTCGCAAGTCATTGTAGGCCGTGTATCGCATTCAGTAAGCCATTACATTCTGAATCAGCAAGCGAAATACCCAGTAGTTTTTCCAGCACTTCAAATCTGTCCACGGAGAAAAAAAAAGTCGCTCAAGAAGTGGCTCAATTCTTTATGGATGGGGCAGTAAAGGAAAATAATGATAAATTTTCAAATCAAAATCAGATTTCCAAAATCAACATCCCGAATTTCAATTTCTCATTTTTTGACATTGAACAAATAGCAACCCATTCGACATGAATGTGCTCCATGCAGCATGTCCATTCAAACGGCAATTCCAAAGGCTGCCAAAGTGAACCCCTTGAGGCAAATTGGACGGCACTCGCCCTCCAGAAGGTGAGAATACCACGGTAAACCTCAAAATCATATTCAATAGAGTCTTCAAAGTTTAAACTCTGAGTACGGTTAAGAAATTGACAAGTGAAGGGTTACTGCTTCAACAACGATGTGTAACTTGAAAGTGAATGGGCGCTGTTTGACTGCAATTTCATGGTAAATTTTGAGTACTACTCGTACTTTGTCGCCAGGAGAGGCGGGAGCGGGTCGTAGTGACGTGCGCAGCCAGTAACGAACAGCCGCAATTGGGTCACAACCTGCTGCAGTCCTGCATACAGCGAAAACTTGCTTGTGTAGAAAACTCGGAATATGGCAAAAAAATAGCTACGCAGAAAGAAAAACAAAACTTTCATTCATCAAACTAATCCGAAATAACTGCAATATTAATAAGTCGACATTCATCTCGTAAGTCCGTTGGTGACTAAACAGTACAACTCAAACTCTGGTTCGGCTGCCAATGAATATATGGCGTGTCCGCCGGTCGCGCTTGGCGCTGAGCCAACCTGTTTTTTTCTCGACAAGCGACAGGACTACCATATCGTTCGTATAGAGACGTTTTCCAGCAGTTGGTCTCCTTTATCGGAGTCAGCAATTGGCGGAGCACGAATCTGGCAGCGTCGACAGGGACATGTTCCATCATATACGCAACGGAAAACACTGTAAACAAGTGCACAGGCTCGCCATGGACCTCCCTGAACCCTATAGACACATTTGCTCGCGTGGACAGACATTACGCACAAGTTACACCATCCCATCACCTCCTCTGCGCGGACCTCAGTGCGCGGCGCATCAAAGTTACACCTGATCGGCGGCTAAACGAACCATATTCTGGCTCGCTTGCGCCAACCATAAGATACGTTTTCCAGGCGTCCTGTGTTCAGAAAGAAAATCTTCAAACACTCGAAACCTTTCTCAGATATGTGAAATCTTCAGTTACCAAAAAAAATATATTGATTCAAACCTGTTCAGTTGAAATCACCGCCCAACGAATCTCCATGGCAGATTTCTCTGTGGATTTTGCCTTCATAATGTTTCAGTACTTTAGAAGCGAAACCCTTCTCTTACCACGAAGCACGTTCGCTCTTTCCCACAGGTCCGCTGATTGAAGGAAGTATATCGCGTCTTCAAAGACACCCTATTGCCTAAAACTCGTTCCACAATGGCTGGGTCCTGGCCCGGAATCCCTCCGCCGTTACCTCGGCTTTAATTAAGGTATTGCGGCTTGTTTTCTCTCGTTTCGCTCCTTACTCTTCGATTTATCCTTTCTCGTTTATTATCGAATATCCGAATATTTAGCTCTTCTTCTCGTTTACTCAATAGTCGAATATTCATCTTTTTTCTAGTTTACTACTACTACACGTAGCCTCAGCAATTGCTGGCCGCTCAGACTTTAACGATGAGGACGCCAGAGCTTTGCATTCTGGAATTCCCATGTTTTTTTTTTACTCTGATTGCAATTGAGTTCAGGCGCCAGATTTGTTGTTACTGAGGAAAGGTTGGTGAAAGCTAATCGCCTGTTTCCCAATCTCTTTCCTTGACTGAGGAGAAATGAAGCTAAAAAGCAAGGAACGAAGCCCCGTTCAAGGATGGTTACTTTCTCCATTTTTTTGCCCCCCAGCAAATCCTTATCCGCAGCCTCATCGTGGCGCGGGTTTCGGACTGTATTCAAACAACGGGTGACCAACTGTGAGCGGAGGGTGCCACGTCAGAGGCCTGGCGAGCTACGCGTGTCAAATTTTTTTCGCGCGGAAAACACACGCGCCTCATTCCCCCTGACCTGAGGGAGCCACCGAGGGCGACGTGTCGGCCTGGGACGCGCTCGGCGGCGAGGCTGCCTAAAATGCACAGGGCCAACGGAATTTAAAGTCACCCAGGAACTCAGGGATGACGATCTGTCTTTCAAGCACGGACTCTTGCATCGCGGGAAGCATCGCCATCGAAGATCTGCTGTTGCAAACAGAGATCAAGTACGACGTCATCGGACTGACCGAGACGAGGAGGCATCGCCCGCTACACGCCGTGTACGAGACTGGAGAAGAACTGTTCCTCGGAACATGCGACAGCAGAGGCGTTGGCGGTGTGGGCGTCCTCGTCAACACGCACTTGGCCATGAACATCGATTCGTACGAAAGTCTGACGACCCGAATCGGACGTTTGCGATTGAGAAGATGTGGTTCAACTCCAGCTTTGACAATCTTCGTCGCCTACGCACCAACATCAAGCTACGACGAGGATGAGCTCGAAGCGTTCTATATGGAATTGGAGAAGTTCTACAAGGAAGATCATACCTTCTTCAAGGTCATCGTCGGTGATTTCAACGCTAAGATCGGACCAAGAAGAACGGCTGAAGAACTTCACATCGGAACTCACGGAACGGAGTGGAATGAGCAGGGTGAAAGGCTGTCTGAGTTTATCATGTCGACCCACACCATCCATGGTAACTCGCAGTTCCAGAAGCCCTACTCTCTACGCTGGACATGGTCTCCTGGTGGACAATTCCATAACGAGATCGACCACATCATCTGCAATCGAAGGTTTTGCCTGACCGATGTCGCTGTTGTCCCTAAGTTCTACACGGGATCCGACCATCGTCTCCTTCGCGCAAGATTCCGCTTTTCGATGCGAGGAGAGAGAGCCGCAAAGTTCAAGAAGCGAAGACTGGGATCACTTCATTCTCTCGCTGGCTCGGGAGGTTTTGTCATCGACAACCATGACAGGAGGAATCCGAACGGCTTATTGTGCAAATACTTCACGGACTACGCGGCCAAAAAACAGAGGTTCAAGATTACCCAAGAAGCGTCTATATCTGGACAACTCTTGATGTCACTGTGTTCGGCAAACGTGAGCCCGCACGAGCCGCCAAGCTATGCAGAGACGCCGATAGGGAAGACCTCGAATAAGAGTAGAGAGAACAGCAGTACTGGTGAAGCCGGCAGAGGTGGGAAGAGCGATACCGCACACCGCCGCGACTTCGGCCACCCTGCTCAAGACTCAAGATGACCGCCCTCCGACGTCCGGACGGAACAATCACCGCATCCAGAAGGGCAATGGAGAAGGTCATCCACGACTTCTACTCGGATCTCTTTGACAGCCACGTCCACCTGCAACCATACCGCTTGGAGCAGGATGGATATGTCGTTCCTGCAGTTCTCCCTTCCGAAGTCCGACACGCCATCTCGTCGGTGAAGAATCGTACGGCACCCTGGTCCCGACAGGATCAGACCCGAACATCTGAAGAATCTTCCGCCAGTTCTTGTCAAAACTCTGGCTCGACTCTTCACGCGCTACCTGTCGGAATGCAAGGTACCCACCTCGTGGAAAACCAGCAAGACTGTGTTGCTGTACAAGAAGGGGGGGAAGACTGTACAACGATCGGGCAAAAAATTATTCCGACCAATCGCCTGCTGTCTGTAGCTACTAAACGTTTCACAAGAAGTCATCCGTCAAACACGGATTGGCAGAATAACGCTAGGTGACAGCCCATGTGCCGAGCAAGCAGGGTTTCGAAGAGGATTCAGCACGATTGATCACATCCACACAGTAACGAAGCTCATTGAAGTATCGCGAGAGTACAAGATGCCGTTATGTCTCACTATATCCGCTTTGAAAGAGAGCCTCGACTCCGGTTGATACATTGATGCGGTTATTGATACCTGGTATCAGTATGCTATCTCAGTATATCATATATCCTATCGGGCTCCTACAGCAGCTGCAACAACCAAGACCTCACCATTCTAGCACAGGAGCACATCGATGTGAAGAAGAGCGGGTACAACAGGGCGAAACATCTCGCCCAGAGTCTTCCAAGCGGCGCTCTCCGGCAACGGCTGCTCAACTGGAATGGAGACATGGGAGTGAAGATCGACGCCGGCACTACACAATCTCCGCTGTTCTAACGCATCAGTTTTATAACACACAAACATCGAGTAATGGAAACGAATGCTGCTGAAATTCGACTCGGCTGGCGTGTCGGAATAATCGGTCTACGCGAAACCCTATACGATAGACGATGTGTCATGGGAGAATCAGGTTTGTATCTGATGCCCATTCACGCTCAACGAACGACCATCCTGAATACTGATACCTACATTGATAGTGTACGCTAAGTTTGTGAATCATATGATGAATGACCTAGCTTCAAGAGCTGAGGCAGCGAGGGAAGCGAGCAGGCTGGGGAGTTTCAAAACAGTCGAGGGAGTAGCAGAAGAAGACGAAGAACACCAGAGCTCCGTGCCCACCTCTTCGATTCCGCGGTCCTTCCTGCCTTGACGTACGCCTCAGAGACTTGGACTCTACGAAAGCAGGATGAGCATGCGGTCGGCGTTATTCAACGCGCCATCGAAAGGGCGATGCTCGGAGTTTCCCGCTACACGCAAGTGAGAGAGGGATCCGGAGCTCCGCACTCCGCCAACGATCGAAGATCAGAGACGCCGCCGCATTTGCCAAGGTTTCGAAGATCAGGTGGAGTCCGGACTACGTCACGCGCGTTCGGAGGACGGACCGCTGAGGCCGGAGGCAGATCACGCGACTTATTGCCACGGATGTTAAAGGCGAAAGCCTGGAAGAAGCGCGCCGAGGCGCGAGCGAATTTCTTCGGTGAAGCTCTGAACGAATGGTATGAAGTTCATCGTGTCCCTCGAGCAGAGAGAGTTCATTGGGCAACTCTTGCACGTTGCAGGGACGAATGGAGACGTTACTGGCGCCCGCTCGAGGAACTCGATGATCAACGGGAGCACAGGTGATACAACAGGTGGACTTAATCATACAACTTATGACCTATGGAAGGTTTCTACCTTCGGGGGGGGGGGGGAAGAAACTTCATAAGTTTACTGTATAGGGGGGTCGTATCGACTTCCAAAAAAAACGGGGGGGGGGGGCGGTTCGTAACGGGCTTCACCAAAATCCCCAGCCAATGATGTGCCCTGCAGTAACCTCTTTAAAACTCAGTTTCCTTTACCTGGCACGTGGGGAGGGGTGGTGCGTGCCCAAGGTAACCGGCAGCCCGCCATGGAGGACATGCTTGTAAGAAAATATCGTGACAGTCCGCGAGTTATGAATGACGTACGTTTATGGGGCAGCACCCGCAAAAAGATCTGAGGCTTGGAGGGAGAAAAGTGAATAACGGTATCCCGGGCATGAGAGTAGTTTGGCGACTCAGAGGGAGAGCAGTGGAGGGGAGGGACGGGTGAGGGTGGCCGGATTAAAGGCGCATAAATCACCAGGGAGGATCAATACAGTGCAAATAAAATTGTACCACAGTTGAGTTACAAGCACGTGCAAGCACTATGACTATGAGCCCATTAGCTGGCTCAGAAAATCATTTTGTAAGGCCAGTTTGTCAGTTCTCCGAATGTATTGTCTGTGGCTTCGCAGTCAGTCGGGACCGCGGTGTGAGAACGGACGGTGTGGGCTCATCGTTGGTTTGGCTAGCTCGTTTGGAGAGCGATTTAGGAAGAAAACAACCAATGATGGAAACGTCGCGAGTGAGTTCATTCAGTCTCTTGCAACTTGCGTTGCATGTTATGGCGGTTAGGGCGCGTTCATACTGTCGCGGGCAGCGCGTCCACCAGCATTCAGGCAGCCTTAAATAAGGCTAGGGAAGTATGGTTATCATGGCGCTTTACCGAGCATCTTTATATCTCTCAGCGCTTGCAGCGTCGGGTAGTGGGGACTATTGCTCGATAAGGAGGGCAGCAGTCGCTGGTGTCTATGGGGAGATAGAAGAGGGTACAGACAGCCGGGTACCCTCGGTATCAGCAGTACTACTCACCTTCTGCTTCTGGTCGCTGGTGGACGCTGATAGGGGCTGAGAAACGCCAAATCGATACCTATACTCCTAGCTTTCGAGACGCTGGTGGACGCCGGTTACGACGCTGTCACACGCCTAAATCGATCACGCTTCCTAGTGCGAAGCTGCGACGCTCGGCAACTCCTCGCCTGGACACTGTCGACGTTGTGACTTTATGCCGCAAAATATGAGGTGCACGCCGCCGTATGAACTGTCACACCGCCGAGCCCTGAATCTCTTAGGCGCCCTACGCTATAAATCTCATACCACTGCTTGCTGCTGGGACTGCTGTATGAAAGCACTCAAAAACCGCTGAGAAAAATTCGAGCGCGGCCGAACACACAATCACGCTATGCGCCCATTGCAACCAAACGTTTCATCATCTATGAAACCCAGTGGTGAAAAAAAAAAAACAATCAGCTGCTTCCGTCTTTTGTATAAGTAACTAGTGACGACTATACTTTTCAAAAATCATAGTGAATTTGGTTTTCTTAGGGCTCGCTATGGGCTTCTTAGGAGGCTTATGGCTCTATTTCTCCTTCACAGCGAATTTTTGGTACGTCTTCGTCCATTTTCCCTCGTTGAATTCACCCGTTGTGGCATTCTCGCTGCTCACGGCGGTCTGAGCCTAACACCCATGCGTCGTGTTTTCTTGCCCGTGTCCCATCAAAACAAAACTTGACCTGTGCGCTCCACATCAAATTTCACAGTATCCAAACAAGCAGGCATACAGCAAACAGCCATGGGCTTCTGCACTTTTCGACTGCGCTTCGAGTAAATGGTGCGGGCGGCGTTCTCTTCGCCCATGTCAACGCGCTCAACCATTTTGTAAACACCAGTCAAAGTAGTTTAAATCGTCTAGGAAAGAATCAAACTGGTCTTCAGATTTTGGTGCTCTCCCATAGTAACAAAGAACTAAGGCAAACCAGCAGCGAAGGAAGAATGAAGGGGGAGCTGGTGGGCGTAAAAACGCAAAGCCAACTATATAATCATCCATTTCAGCCATGTTTTAGCTAGTGCTGTTGCCGTGATGACTAGGGCCAAGAATACGACGCGGAGCCCGCGGCAGAAGGGTTGTACTTGGCTCCTTCGGGAGGTGGGGTCGTATTTGAAATATCAGCACATAATACTGCAGAAACTAGCTTACAGGATGAGTGACGAGTTCTAAAGGATGTCGAGTACATGGCGCATTCTTCGGAGGTGTTCATCAGCACCTTTGTTCAGCAGTTTCTATTCATCACATTGGGCGAAGTGTAAGGGTGCCTACCGAGCCTTCTAGATGATAATGTGGGCTCTGTTTGGTGGAGATCCTCATCCTGCAGCTGAAGCTGACATTCAAATGGAAATCCGCGATGGGAGGAGTTCCGCTAGCAATGGTTTGTACTCACTAAGGAAAAAAAGACTTCTTCTTGCGGCTGTCCATGTAGATTCTCCGTGTAAGCGTATGTCTGAACGACGTTGCGGCTTTGCAATGTGAAAAGTCTTCGCGTCACTCGAAAAATTCCACCGGCGTTTTTTTTTTGTGGTCCGGACGGCGAATTTTGCTATAATTGAGCTATAGCAATGCTGTTGTGCCCAACTCACTAAATAAAACCCTCCAGGTGTTGTCAATGCCCATGTTGTGCTTCTATGTCATGCTAAAGCAATTTATTAGGTTGTCAGGACGTTCTCAACGTTTTTGTGTACTGATTGTTTGGTACATTCATTGCTAATGTAAAAACTCATTCTCCCAGCAGTCTCAGAGAGTATGCCTAAGAGAATTTTTCGCACTCTCATTCTCGCCAGCGTCCTCAGTACATATCCATTAAAGAGAATTTTTCGCACTATCTCATGGTATGTTTTGCCGTTTGTCAACCATAGCTTTGATATCTGCAAAGCTCGAGTATCTGGGGAAAAGTGGGTGTTTTCTTGATAAACCCACTTTTCCCGAAAGCATTTTCGAAGCATGTCAAAAGCGCAACATCGCATATTTTTCTTGCAAGTAGCAAAATGGTATGCGCAGTCGAGACAGCTTACAAATTAGCCAGCTGTGGGGGCCCAATAGTGTTGAAGAAAGCACCGTGCGACAATGATTCGACAAAATTCGTTCTGGAAATTTCAGCGTTGAAGATGAACCTCGTAGCGGTCGACCTAAAGCAATATCTGACGAGGATTTGAAGGCGTTTTTGGAGGCTGACCCATCCCAAACAGTTCGAGAGATTGCAGAAAAGCTAGGCGTTGGCAAATCCACTGTTGCGGATGGTCTGAAACGCATTGGGAAGGTGAAAAAACTCGACAAGTGGGTGCCCACAATTTGAGTGACCGGCAGAAATTGGCACGTCTCGAGGTTTCTTCTTCACTGCTTTTGCGCAACAGAAACGACCCGTTTTTGGACCGAATTGTCACCTGTGATGAAAAGTGGATCATGTATGATAACAGGAGACGCTCCGGACAGTATTTGGATGCCGACGAACCACGAGACTATTTCCAAAGCCGAATCCTCGCGAAGGAAAAGAGTTTGGTACAGTGTAGTGAGCAGCGGCACAGCAATTCGATGGTGGCTTTTGGTCAAGCCTGTACGATCCCCCCCCCTTTTTGGGGCGTGTCGGTACGATCCCGCCCCCCCTTTTTTTTACTGTTTGACGTTACATACTTCCTGAAATTAGATATAAACAATTAGATATAAAAAATAGATATAAACAGTCCTACCTAAGTTGAGTTGATGTGCAAGCGTTTGTAATCAAAAACAGGATGAGTAGCATAAACACAGCATAAATGCGAGTTAAATGAGACTATGACTAAAACGAAAGAACAAAAAGCGGCATAACAGAAAAAAAACAAAAAAGAAATGCGCTAAAAATGCATTAACCCGAGATGTGGAGTACGGTAGCAGAAATGCGTATGTAATTGCAGCCGTGACTGGAGATTATTCGTCAATTTTAGCACTGGAGCAGCAGACGCGCAATTTACAGCAAAGTGGGGTGTCTTGTTGAAGTGAGCATAACTTTCCTCAAAAGCGGACCATGTGACAGAAGAAATGAATAACCGTATTCGTGTAGAGGAAGGTTTGCACTTCCTAAAAGTACTGAAACGTTTATGAAGGTCGCAAAAATCACAGAGAAATCTGCCATAAGGATTCGTTGGGGAGTGATTTCAACTGAACAGGTTTGAATCAATATATTTATATATATTATATATATTTTTTTGTAACTCAACGACATTTCAACAAATCTGAGAACGGAATTCGAGTGTATGAAAAAAAAAAAAAAAAAGAACCCCCCCCCTTTTTTGGGCTCTTTCTAAAAACCTCTTGAGCTGTTTCTGAAGTTCTCGGGATTCATGAGATCTCGCGATGGGGATTTCTTGGGGAACACTCCCAGCTGCGCGAAAAACCCGTTTCCTGTGTACCGTTTCAAGTGAGCGTGTTCGAATAACCAGGAATGCATGAAAAACGTATCCTCTGGTGGAGCAGGAGCAGAATGTGGTTCGTTTAGCGCCGATCACGCTGACTTTGGATGCGCCGCGCACTGAGGTCCGCGCAGAGGTGAAGGGATGGTGCAATTTGTGCGTAATGTCTGTCCACGCGAGCAAATGTGTCTATAGGATTCAGGGAGATCCATGGCGAACCTGTGCACTTGTTTACAGTGTTTTCCCTTGCGATGATGGATGATGGAGCGTGTCTGTGTCGACGCCGCCAGATGTGTGCTCCGCCAATTGCTGTCTCCGATAAAGGAGACCAACTGCTGGAAAACGTCTGGTACGAACGATATGGTAGTCCTGTCGTTTGTTGAAAAAAGAGGTTGGCTCAGCGCCAAGCGTAATCGCGGACACGCCCCATCATCCGCAACGAACCAGAGTATGAGTTGTACTGTTCAGTCATCAACGGACTTACGAGATAATGTCGACTTATTATAATAATAATTTCAGTTATTTCGGATTAATTGATGGTTGAAAGTTTTCTACTATTTCTTTTACATATCCGAGTTCTCTACAAAGCGAGTTCCGCTACTCTGGACTCAGCACACTGAGACCTTTGCGCTGCTCGATACTGGCTACCGCCCTCATTACGACCCCTCCCTATGGGGATTCTCAAAAATATTATGGTCACAGTGTGGTGGTCATCGGCTGGTGTGATCCACTATAACTTTTTGTCACCAGGCCAAACCATCACAGCAGAGTCCTACTGTGAAGAAATCGACGAAATGTACCGAAAATTGCGTCAGCTGCAGCCAGCACTTGTCAACAGAAAGGGTCCGATTCTTTTGCATGACAACGCCCGCCCACACGTTTCACAAATCACTATCCATAAATTGAACGAATTGGGGGTTGAAGTTCTACCTCACCCATATTCTCCAGACCTTTCACCAACCGACTATCACCTTTTCAAACATTTTCAGAACTTCCTTGCTGGAAAATACTTCATCAATCAGGACCAGGCAAAAAAGGCCTACATGGATTTCGTGGATTCTCGACCACCCAGTTTTTTTCTTTGATGGATTTATCGACTGTGTCACATTGGCAAAAGTGTGCTGATTCGAACGGTGCCTATTTCGATTAAATCCGATGAGTAAGAAAGTTATGATCGTTTAAAGTGAAACACTCAAAACGCTGAGAACTTTCCGGACAACCTAATATATACAATCACCGATAAATTGACAGGAATCGCTCTTGGTTCCATCCCTTTACCTTCCTTACGTCTAGGCTCGGATCACTAGAGCTTAGGTATCGAAGCAATCAGCGTATGAGCACATCTCACTCTTCCGGACGATGGCAGAGTCAGAAGTGGATGGGTCGTCAAACACTCCACTTCCTTCAAAGGGTGAAGACTCAACGATACTTGCCGACGAGGAGTGACAAGAGCCAATAAGAAACAAATACGTGAGTGTTCCCCGAGCTGTGAAAGCGTTCGTTTTCATATCATATTATTACCAGTCGCCTCGCCGGCTGACGCCGGCGCGGCTCCTTCTGATACGGCCCGGCTGCGCCGGGCGGGCGCGGCTTCGCCGCGCGTACTTTCTTCTCACATA
>MU954114.1:0-12543 GCA_036418165.1 Cooperia oncophora | reverse complement strand
TGCTAGAAAATGCGGCAGATAAAAGACATGTGAGACGCGGGAATCCACTGAAATTTAACTAGGCGTTTATGAGACACCCTAGGCGATGTCTATGCTTAGACCCCAGCGCTCTACTGTCAATCCTTGACTAGACTAGCTTGCGCGGTCTATGAGATAAATTCTTTCCGAATCGTGAAAAACCTAATTGTAACTAAGGGCAGCCACACCTATCGAAAGCGTGAATTAGTAGGAGAGCAGAACTGAATAAAAAGAAATCTGTAGGGGTTAATTGCATGCCTTTGTCTAGTTAATAGAAGCATACTTGTTTCTGTTTTTAGCCTCGTAAAAAAGAGTGGATAAGCATGGAGGAAGTGAACTCCCCAGGTTCGCACTGTAGAAAGCATAGTCTTGTTTGCTGCGGATGATGGGGCTTGTCAGAGCGGCAGCGCTTGGCGCGCCGCCAACCGGTTCTCCACAAGTTTCTGACTAGGGTAACTATCAACAACTAGTGGGAAACGACTTTTGCGAACGATATGGTATAATCATATGGCCTGCCGAAAGAAAAAGTATAGGAAAAAACGAATTAGCGCCGCACTCTAACGCCCCTTCATTCGCAGCGAACATGACTAAACAAATCAAAAAAGGTCCAGATATCTGAAACGTGAGAGTTTTCTCAACAAACAAACCAGATGATTTTTCTTCGACGGTTAGCACCCATTTAGGAGCGTTCAGACTAGGAAGAACGCCGACAACGCGATAGTTTTTCAAGCAGTTGTTCGCACATTGGAAGGCCAACACATCTGGATCCTGAAAACGGCGTCAGCTCAAATTCCTATCAAACTAACGGGTTGAAGGCTTTATTTGATGAAGCTTAGGACAATTGTCAAGGTGAGCTACCGTCTCATTCACTCTGAACGCGGAGGCGTTTCGGAAAATCTGTGTTTGGAGCAGCGCTAGCCAGATATGGGCAAATTGTAGTCCATCACCAGATTCCACGAATGCTGAACACAGGCTGGCGCCGCGCCAAACCCAACCTTCTGAAACGCCACAGCGTCCGCAGCGGACGAGACTGTACTATGTGTAGCGGAATTCTTGAAATGGTGAATTCTTTTCACTGTTCGGAATATCGAGCGACTAGGACTAGGACGAATTTAAGGCAGGCCCTCGTCTCGTAGTGAAGCACTATTAACTAGCGCACAAATGATTAATAACCACTTTTTTCAATCTAGCCCTCCCTGTAGCATTATTCTAGCATGGCTATAAAACGAGAACTCCCTTACAGTATCTATAGCAAACTTACCGACATTGTCGAGTCCACGAGAGACTCTAAATTCACCGTAGCAGCCGCTCCATCGTATGCCAAATGGGTGCGATACAGTCGTTCAGCAGCCACAAGATATTTGGCGGTTTTGCGGCGGACTGCGTTCCTACGAGAAGTATCCGATTCGTGTTGAATACCCTAAAAGCACTAGCCTTCACTACCGCAGTTTTGGAATTTAGGCTGGTTTTTACTCAAAATTCTTCCCTGGGGGTAGGTGTAGGTGGAATTTTGTCCCAGGGAAGGATCGCTTGCCCCGCAGTAAATGAAAATCACATCTGCTCAGCGTAGGCACCTGGAGCTCGCGCTACTAGCGCCTGCTGCTACACGGTGAAGGCCTAGGCCAACTTTGGCATCGGCGCCTGCAGCGGCGCTCGTATCAGGTGTTTTGCACCTAGCGGGTGTGACTGCCGCTCGATACTCCCAAGAACAAAATCACACCCGTGGAAGAACTTCGAGTAGATTCCGAGCCGAATCTACACTTCGCAGTGAGGTAGGCTAAAGTGAGCAGTGCCGTAACATCTTTTCCATAGAGAAAAAAATAAAGACAGGATGTTATGAGCCACAAAAAATACTGTGAAAATGCACTTAGTGATGGCTGGTAAACCTTTGGACGATATACTGAACGACATCATAAAAATCTACTAAGAAAGAGTGCTATCCATATAAGAAAAGAAGAAGAGAAGAACATCAAAGGTAACATTGTAAAGCGGATAAAATAAATAAACAGGATAGCCTTCGCCGTTGAAAATTTCCTTTCTTAGGATACGGCTTACATTCTGCTTCATACAGTAATGCACAGGGTTACTGAATGTGATGTGTGAGACTGACATCAAATTACCGTTCCCTTAGGGCAGAAGGCTTGGTTAGCTCTGCGGAAGCCGATGTAGGGTTTGATCCCCGTACCGTTCGCGTGGGAATTGTGCCTTCTGCCACTAAGCAACCTCCGCCAACACAGATAAAATAATTTAAAATATCGCAAGAGTAGAAAAAGAGAAAGAAACAAAAGAAAATCCCGTTACTCAGTACAAAAGAGTACGCTAGGTAATTAAATGACACATACCTGGATAAGGCTACTGGCTGCATTTTTGTAACACTGGAAAGCCAGTTCGTAAGCGTGTTCGTGTTCAGCACGTTGAGCAGTTGATACCAAATGAGCAGCATGAACAAGATAATCACTGTTCTCAGCCGAAGACATCGCTAAACAGTTGTAGTAGAAATAACCAAATTCATCAGTCGATATTAACTATTTAAAATGTGAAAACACGAGAAGGCACCGAAAACGTTCATTGCAAAAAACTCTAAAAATTTATAAAAGAATCTGAAAATTTTTGCTTTACTTAAAATATTTCGGTGCTCGGCACCTTCCTCAGCGATGTAAAGCACTGCAGTTCCTGTACCCTGAGTCCTCTGGCGCAAAGTGTCTACCCTTAGATAAGCCCCGCCTTGAATTATGACAAGGGTAAGGGGTAATCATCTTGTGGAAGACTCTTTGAATGGGGAAAGGATTGGGTTTTCGGTTTTCGATTTGAACGACACAACTCCAGACAATAGGGATTATTATGACGAGTTGTACAAAAAGAATAGAAAGATAAAAGAAAAAAATTCGCCAAAGTACTGTTCAGTTCCGATAGCTCTTATGTACCCAAGCATAAATCAGGTATTAAACTTCAGCGTGAAGCCAGATTCTGCTAATAGGCACCTTTGGGCTTTTATAGATAAAAAACTATGTCAAAAAAATAACTGAACGAAAGGTCAGGAGTATCAACTCCCAAAGTCCACTTTACCGAAACGGTCATTCTGTCCCCGCATGCTGCAGAAAGTGCAAATTTCAAATTCCAAACCATAAATACCCTATGGATAAGAAAACAAGGAGAAGCAAATGTGTTTGGAAACCAATCAAAGTACAAATGGTCTGGTCCGCTCCCTCCTTAAACGAAAGCCTTTTTTGTCAACTCCGAGACTCATTATCGAGGAGGGTTGACGATTAAGGACGACATGAGGTAGAAGTTAATGAAGGAACTCAATTAAACTTGTAACGCTCATGCAAAAATCAGGCAATAGAACCAGATCTAGAATATGTCCAGAACTTTTAAAATTCCTACTAAGTGTCGAGAAAGAATGAGTGGTGGGGAGAAAGAATATTGTTTGATGAAACAAGTAAAAAAAATTAAACGTAGTTCGGCTTGAGAGCGTTTTGCGGCTCCTTTCGATCATAACAGATGCCCCTGTGGAAGCCTGTAAAGTATACTAAAACAATGCAGCAGCATGTGTTTCATGTACCTTCGAAAGGAGTCAACACCTCTCCCTAAAGCGAGAAATTCAATGGGAACTAGAAAAAGAAACTAGCAAACGTGCAAAATACCCTTCCCCCTAGGCCGCACGGCGCCAACCATAGAGAGCCTTTACACATGCACTGACGGCAAACATTATCGTTTGTTTATTCTCACTCTTCCCCACATCAATGATATGCTGCAGCTATAGTTGCAACTGAATACAAGAAGCATCGTTCTTCCCATATGAAATGAATGTTGGTGCAGTTTGGCTTGATGGGGACATTCTGGCGGTTCCCATCGATCACTGCCGATGCCCCTGTGGAGGCCTGTCAATTCCTGTAAAGCTGTGCAATAGCGCGAGCTTTGTTTACATTTGACACATATCTACAGGTCCCACTAACTGTGACGTGTAATTTAACAGCAGCTAGCAGAAGGAACTAGCGAAAGTGCAAAATGCCCCTCCCAAGCCGAAAAGCGCTTGGATGTTCATAAAAAGCGAAACTAACTCTGGATGGAATATTGATTGGAGGCTGACAGTTTCGGGAAGAACCTCTCCATCATTGACGGTTTACGACGATGTCTGAGGGAAACCTCTGCCGCTGGCTCGTTTGTGCCTGAATGCGACTCATTTATAGCACAACACTTGGCCCACAAATATCAAAATATTAATATCAACAAATAATAAAGCAATAGTTATGGCAACAACCATTTCCACATCATACCGTGTTAGTAAAAATATATTTATAACTTATTTAACTCACTAATGACAACATCAGGGAATTGAAACTCGCCAGTTGATGGGGAAGCGTGTAATCCTACACCTGGCTCCAAGGAATTGTCATCCTGAACTTGTATAATAACAAAACACATCAAAAGTGTCTAGCGGACATCAACAAGCTTAATGAATTCGTTTTTTTTGCCATTTCTTTTAACTAGCCGTTCTGTCAAAAGTTAGCGCAGTTCGACTACCGGGTTAGGGTGGGGGCATTCTGCACTTTCGTTGCGTCATCTGCTGTGACCAGTAAACACATGTGAAGCTGGAGAAAGCTCGTCAAGAAACTATGCAAAATGGTTTTTGTGGGTATTTCACGGCTTTACAAGACTTGACAGGTACAACAGGTTGACTTGACAGGTTCTTTACAACAGTTAACTGTGGCCTCGACAAACCCTGGCTGGCATCATTTGTGGCTTCACAAGATTTCACAGGTCTTCACTTGATGATTTGAGTCGTCGATGGGAAGCAATGAAAGTGCAGAATGCCCCCCCCCCTTTCCAATCTGCGTCCAGAAATCTACGAACTAATATGAAATTGGTGAGTAAATGTCAGGAAAATGCCAAAGAACAGAAACATGGAGCTAATTACAGCCAAACAATGAAAACGAAGAACAACTTTATTTCTTGAGCAACCAAGGATTCACACAATTCAGAACTAAGAACGGAACAAAGCAAGCAGTAAATGGTTCCATGTTTCTAGTATCTGAGACAGAAAGGTTAAGACGGACTGACTGGAGGAGGTATGCTTTCCGGAACTAGCACTCGCGACGAATCACCATTTTGGTCAGCTCTGAAAACTTTTGGAATCAACGGCAGCATCTCAGGTGTGAAACAGAGAATAAATATCTAATTTCCAACAAATTCCTAAATTTCGTCAGCTCTTTGAAATGTCCCTCTCCAGAGTCTCTAAGGCAAATTCCGCTATACAGGGGCTATATCGAACCGCATACAGACAAACAGGATAGGTGAAACTCCATAACTCTGAAGTTATATCAGACCTTTGGAAGACGGCAGAAAACAATCGTAAGCGTGTAGCGCGCGGACTGCCTCGCGGCAGTCTACCGTATCCGGAATATATGAGGAATTGGTGGGCAATGCACCTAGTTAGCACGTAGTATTGGACTTGCCGCCAACTAACGAGCATGTGATCGACTTTTACGTTCCCACTGCAAGATGCCACATGTGCAGCCAAAACTAGATGAAAGCGCCTTCCTTGACCACCAAAAATCAACATCCAGAACTTCAGCGCTTTTTTTATTCTTTCAGCTATTTCAAAAATCGTGAAACTTCCAATTGTAGTATACCAGAAATATGTACACATTCGCATATAATGGAAGTGGTATCGAGCGCTCCTGCACTTTAGGATGAGAAATCAACGAGAAAGTGTGTGACTTCTAGGCTATTGAGAAAGCCTCAGGTCGTGAAGACATCGGATTTCCGACAACAAAACGGGGTGGGGGGGAGACGATCGTAAGGCGTGGTCTCACGGTCCTCAGTGGGCACACTCCAACATCTTGTTGTTCCTCCATAGCGAAGCAGAAGGTGCCTTGCGTTCCCTCATCCTTTTCCATCTTTGCACTTCCTCCGTGATCAGACACCGGACGAATGAGGACGCCGCCCCAGTATGTCTGTAACCGCGCGACCTCCCTCTTCCTTCCCTTTCTCTTTCCCTTTACTACTTTTCCTTCCTTCTTCCTCTCACCCCTTCCTTCTTCCCCAACCTTCCAATGCTCGGCCAGAATGTCCAACGAAAAAGTTCCTTAGGACCCTCCCAGCGTGGAGACGCAACGGTCCGGCACGTCATTCGCTGGCAGGCAGGAGGTCATTCAGTCATCTGCCGACAAGCCCCAGAGCTCCTCTCGCTCCACTCACTTCGAAAGTCCTTTCAGTGGCTTAGGTTCATGCTTTATGAACTCCAACTTATTTTCTGTGGGCGCACATCTCCGTAGTTGGCGGATCAGTACGAAAAAAAGAATAGAAAATTAACGTAAACATCCCCACAACTACTGTAACACCAAAACACCAACACTTACATATTCGGAGCATCTAAAATATTCACTCCTTCATATATAAATGAACTTGGAGATGCAGCGTTGCCAACATTTGGTCGCTCTACAGCTTTCTGAAAATGAAGACGACAAACATCATCAACATCGGCACAGATCATATACAACGCCTAATCATCATCAGTCTTGTTCTCTGTGGATTGTGAAGCGTTCCAGTGGACTTGACGTTGACGGGGCGCCAGCGCATACTCCACCAGTCGAAGCGGTAAGCAACATGATTCAGTGGAAAACGACTGATACGAAAGAAATGCAGTCTTGTCGCTTGTCCGCTTCAACAGCTGCTGGGAAGCGGGTTTGGCGCGGCGCCAAACCTATCTCTTCTGACACGCCCTGTCATCCGCAGCGAACAAGACTGTATGACAGTGCGTTCCTCTGGAAAGGTGAGCCTCACAGAAATTCTGAACACCTCACCTCTAACCACTCCTGAAGAACTCGTGCCTTCCGTAAAACTTCACTATCAAGTATAAACGTGAGGAACTCGTTAATGCTATGCCGACGTTCCGCAATCACTCCAGGATCACAGCTACCAAGAAGCCGTGGTGGAGCGAACGGTGGAAATAACCCTCGCAGGTACAGCTGAATCAAACGAGCTTGAAATGCGTAACATTCTAATCACGTAAATTCTTCGATGGAATTTTTTTCGCTTTCATAAACATAAGCGAAGAGCTGGTGTATGTAAAGGCGTACAGCGGCGAAAACTTGGAACAACTAAAGTCGCGCATTTTCCAGGTTTTGCCATTTTTTCTCAAATTGCAAGAACTTTGCTCTCTCAGATTAAGCACGCGTGAAAAAACCATTTCAAAAATAGGTAGGTGATTAAGGTCGTTGTCGGGACAAAATGTGGAGAACTTTGCGAAAGGAAATGCTGCTATCACTTGAACTATACCTGTTTTCACATCTTTAAAATTGCGAGAAAAACATAGAACTAAGGAGCGTACAAAATAAATATAGACGGAGAAGGAAGAGAACACTCAGGCAAGTCTGACGTTCCCCCCTCCCCTCCCCCTCCCCGTCAGAAAACACAAGTAGGAGCAGTTTGTGATCGCCAGCATGTCGACGAGTACGCTGAACAGCATCCCAGTAGCGTGGAGGCCGACAGCACGCCGCGAGACTTGATTAAATCAAAAAAGGTCAAAGGACAAAACCACTGATGAGTCATTTTCAGGGTTGCTGCACGCACTCCATTTCCACTTGGAATTGTACCGGCTTTCGAATGCAATACGTCCTAGGATTGGTCGCGCGATCGGGTCGCTCGATTGGATCACGCGGTCGCGAAGTATGAACGCGCAACTTGCGGGGCTAGTCGATGTTCGATTCAGAACGTTTATCCTCCAACAGGAGTCTGATATCAGTCAGCTGGACCCTTAGGGATAGAAAGCATGGCTGACACGGGCGGGAGCCGATCCGGGAATGGTCCCCAGAGCGTGCATCTGATAAGAGGCGCCTATTTGCAGCACTACGTCTGAATCACCAAACTGTTGATATTACCATTTTTATATTACATTCCTGGCAGCTACTAGTAATTGTTATCAATAGTAGCTATTGTTAGTTTGAGAGGAAATATATGAGCTTAAACGGAGGAAAATGCCATTCCTCAGTTGTTCCAAGTTTTTATTTCCATCACTGCACATTTTTGCTTTGCGCAGAAAATTTTGGAAGAGAAACTTGAGCTTGCAATAGCTGTAATTTTGTGAACTACCGCAAAAAATAATGTAAAATACGGCAAGCCCGAAAAGCCACGTAATAACAAAAACTCACTTGTTTGTGGAGTTTGGATAAGTTAATATGCAGGCGATTAAGTTCACGGAATCTAGATGTTAACACGAAAAACCGGTTGTCCAATTCAATACTGTTACGTGGAATGCACTGAAATAATAAATTCATGTAACAAAGCGCAAGAATCCACTGAGAATGGCAAAGTCATTGCCATAAGAAAAATCAACACTTTTGATCTGAATGGAAAAAATGGGGTGTTTTGAGGAGCTGCCATTTTGACGCTAGCCGAAGAAGAGTTGAGACTTCTTGGTGCAGAGAACTGAAGCCGCTCCAAACCCACAAGATTGCAAGTTTTGTAATACCAGTACGGTACCCGAGAAGAACTCCGTTAGGTGTCAATATATTGGGAGGGAGGGGGGGTTGCTGCGTCTCTTCACGCAGCCAGAGGTTACTTGAAAAGTTGAACCTTTCTGCGTGGTCCTGTTGCAAAACCGGACAAATAGGCAAATGACGGTGGTCTGGAAAGCGCCGCAAGTCCCCCCCCCCCGTAAACACTCTCTTGCAGGGTGAACTTTGAGATAAAGGAAAAGTATATGAGCTATACGACGAGGATTTTGATCAAACCTAGCTCGGAAAGAGCTCTGGATTCTCTACACCTAATTCACCCCTCTCCCTACTCTGACAGAGTCGCGACTTATTAGGTTGATGCATATGTTTTTAACCCCGACTTTCATGTAAATTTGATCCTTCCGTATTTCGTTTGCATGGATGTTGGTATAATCACGAGGCGTGTGCGTGAGTGCATATAGTCTTTATCACACTAGCTATCACTCACCCACCCTGCATTTGCAGGCCACAATGCCGCACAATTACCACTGTGAAATCATGTCACAGTGGTGATTGTGCGGCATTGTGGCCTTCTTCGGGTCCCAGCCCCCGTCCTTCTGGGAGGATGGAATCGCCAAGCTGGCTGAGCGTTAATGTCGAGTGTGGATGGTGATGTGCATACCACTAATCTTCACAGGTGGTTCGAGTCGGCTGCTATTGAGATATTTACAAAAAAAATTTGGGTTAAAAATATATGCATCAACCTAATATTTAACCGACACAAATAAACTAGTTATCACGATAAATACACACCGATATGGGCGCTGTTCTGCTGGGAGGTGCATGGAATGGTACACAGCCAACCTTGTGCAGGCCACCTTGTGAATATCTGCAGATTTCTGGGAACAAAGTGGCCGATTCGCACCATTTAATAGTTACACAGAAGTCTACAGATTTTACCAAAGTGGTGCCTGTTATTTAGCCTCTCTAAGCCGAACACCGCCCTGATACGGCAAACTGCAGCAAGGACACTTACTTTTATTTCAATTTGATAGTCGATATGGGTTCCAGCAATCTGTTTCACTTCGGTGACATCGACTACCTTACCCGTAGCTGCCCATTCGTTCTTCGGTTGGAACAGAAGTCGCCCAATATCACTCGTGCAATAACTCTCATCTGGATAGAGTGAAGACATCTGGCATGCTGCAAACTCAAACTTCGATTAATTTGAGAAAATCTAAGGAAGAAAAGTGAAAGACAGGAAATATGCGCGAAACAAGCAATCATTTTAGGGCGAACAGATTTTACAAAGATGAACAAGTACGTATAGTGATGCAATGCACTTCGCAACTTAGAACTGCATAAAGAATTTGGCACGCGAGCAAGTGAAGGCACGCGGCACCCTGTGTGACCGGCGGTGCTCGAGAACGCTCAAGGGCAAGGTGTACCGGGCGGTGGTAAGGCCTACAATGCTCTACGGCAGTGAGTGCTGGCCTATCTGCAAGAACCATGAAAGGCAGCTCCACTCAGCTGAAATGAGGATGCTGAGATGGGCCTGCGGTTGACACGACTCGACAGAGTCAGAACGAGGACGTCAGGGCGGTCAACAGACGGCTCCGCTTCAGCTGAAGCACGAGAGCAGCGATTGTCGTGGTATGGGCACTCCTGAGAAGGCTGAAGACATCATAAAAGAAGCATTGGAAATTCCATGCCAGAGGGCAAGCGACCAGAGGAGTCTCAAGAAAAGGTGAGCGACGTCATCAAGAAACCTCCAGCTGAAGTGAAAGCCACGTACAGAAAAGCAGTGGATCGGAAAACAAGTGGCACAGTCTAACAAGAACATCGCGACCCTAGCGACGGCGCGGGGACTAACGTGGGAGAAGAAGAAGAATGTAAGCGCACAGAGAGGAATTACAAAGGAAGCCTTAGTAAATATGTTGGCTGCGAGGATTAATGTCGCCACATCACATCCGAAGCGACAGGACCTGAAATCCTTCTTCGTCTGTACAATGCCTATGTTTTGCCCCACTTAGAGTATTGCTCTCAAGTTTGGAGCCCAGTTCGCAAAAAAGACTTACTTAAAATTGAAAAAGTCCAACATATGGCCACTAGGCTGATTTTTATCCGAATGAATAAGGGTGTTCGCCGGCGTAACATCCCAAACTACGGTGAACGGTTAACCTTGTTTGGCCTAAAAACCTTGCAATATAGAAGAGTTGTGTCAGACCTAGTTTTTGGATTTCGCATCCTCGTGGAGAAAACTAAGCTAAGACACCCATCGAGTTATTTTGGAGTATTAGACGTCAGTAAGGGCGAAAGAGGAAATAGGTTCGGGACGTGATTACTTCTAGCTCCAAACAGGAATTTCGCTCTCCTATTCAACTTTCCCCTATACCGCGTGGCTAGATGGTTTCGGCTTTCTACCTAGGGAACTTATGAGCTCCGAAAATAGCAAGGTTTTCAAATCCAGATTGAAGCGAATCGACTTATTGCGTGCACTGAGTATTGATGATCTGTATTAATTTGTCCAGTTTCAGAAAGAATCAAGTTCTATAGTTTTCTTTATCCAACCAGGATTTTCTCCTACTGGAAGTGAATATTACCAAATAGAAGATCTATCACCAGTTTTGGCGCTGATGAAATTTTTTTTACATTTGAAGTTCTTGCTGTGTGTACCATTGGTATTTGTTTCACCATACTATGTAAGAAGGAGCACATGGCTTTATACAATGAATCCTGGTGTTTTTTTTATGATTGATTACATTGATCACCTTGTTCACTTGAGTCTGATGATCCTCAAAGAAAGTGGTCTAAGTAACTGTTATCTCGACGTGATTACTCAAAGAGTTTCCAGAAAGGATTGAAGCCCGTGCTTGAGATCCCTCGTTCGCCTGGGGTCCTGAACGGATGCGTTCGTTCGGGTTAAACCGTCAGCGGGCCCCAGTATTACGACAATCTTGCGTTCTGAAGGTCGATCTTGCAGCTGGCCTCATCAACTGTCAAGGGGAGGACTATATTACAAGTTTTCAATTAAAATCTTCACATAAACCTTTTTTCTCTTCTCAGGAAGTAGTATGAATAGCGTGTGATCCTTCTCTCTGTCTCAGTGTTTAGTTGAAATATTAAGTTTCAGCGCGTTTATCCTAGTGTAGCATTTGTGGCACACCTTATGGTGTAAATAAATAAATAAATAAATAAATAAATAAATAGAATGAGAACCATACAAAGGAAGTAACTGACTGGCTACAAATGAAAGCTGATGGCGACGGGGGGGGGGGGGAGTCGCATTTACTGCTTCCGGTTTACAAGTCTCACTCTGGTGAAACCTGTGAACTCTTGTGAAGCTGGAGCAAGCTCGTCGAGCCACCATGTTAAAAAAATATAAACTCTTGTAAGTAACGATGGGTCGACTCGTCGATGGATATAGCAAAAGTGCAAAACGCCCCGCTGCCGAACCCCAGTTGTTAGACTACACCAACGATTCCGCTTGCCCCCACCAATCTAGCTGCTTCATTTCTGACCGAAAGTACAGCTGGGGAGATGAGTCATTGTTACGTATCACTGCTTTCGTCCCACAGCAAATCATTTTGCAGCAGACTCCCGGACACACCTTGATTTCAGACCCTCCCGTAGGAAAGTCGTTGGGGTGTCCATCAACCGTTCCCTCTTTAATTTCTCGTTATTTATGTATAACAGCTGGATGACGTTGATGTAGCCAATGTACACTCCTGTTCGCTGCGAATGCTGCGGCGAATTGGGAAGGGAAGATTTTGGTGAGAGTCAGTTTTCTCTACCAGTCGGATGGGCAAAAGACAATAGTTCGTGTGAACGAGTTGGCACTGCACCTTACCAGCCCCAGCATCCGCAGCGAACAAGACTATATATGACGCTTGCAGCCTGGTAACAGGCATACGGCCCGAAACTCGCTAGTGAAACAAACGACTGGAAAGAGTTCATTCTATTGATGCGTGAGACCGGCGTGTTTTTCCCAACTCGACACACGTGATGCGCACACGAATCACGAGTCACACGAGGAGCACTTAAGGAACTCAAATAAGAGAGTGCTTCCAGCTGTAACAAATGAAGA
>MU954103.1:0-13169 GCA_036418165.1 Cooperia oncophora | reverse complement strand
GTCCGCAGGTAACACCTTAGGTTACTGGAGACTCAAACCTCGATTTCCTTGGGGAAAACGTCAAAAAATTGGAGGAAAGTGGAAGGTCCATACATCATTGGATTCGTCTTGTACAGGACTATCGAATGGTCTGAATTTCAGATCATTTGGACCACTTCTACAGAAGTTATGGCAAAACGACGGTTTGCGACGGAAAAATCTGTCGCAAACCGTCGATTGACCAGAAATTAGGAGCGGTATTGTAGTGTTTACAATTCCCTGATACGGTACAATCACTGTATCATAACATGGTATAAGTATGATGATTCCGGTAGGGTTCTCTTCTAGGAATGCCGAGTGCTTTTCTACTTCGTTACCATTGAAGTGGGTGGTTTAGCCTGCAATTATGACTACATTCCATCTTAACTGTCTAGAAGGAGCTGATCCTGTTCATTTTCAGTGCACTTGACCTCACTTGTGACGCCACTTCAATGGCTCACAGCCCTCTACTCGTTATCTTTTGCTCTGAAATGTCATGGTAACAGAACTGTTAGCGGATTTTTCGCGGACGTAAGGACTGATAGAACTTTCTTTTCGTCCCAAATAGGGAGAACGGCAGTTGAGTTTTGCCAAGTAGCAGCCTCACTATGACACATCACCGTGTCTCTTGCTCACGGAAAAGAATCCGCAGCTCCGTCGTTTCACCGAAACTTTCGGTCCATCCGTTTTGCAAGAGCACCTGGCTTTTGGGCTCTAGAGGGCAGCTACTGGACGTGACAGTATTTCGCAGGTAGCCAACCATTTCAGCAAACATACTGCATGGCTTACTATGACTTTAAAAACAACGATTGCGAAAATTTCAAAGTTGATTATGGCACTATTTCTGTGAGTGGCAAGGTAACTTTCAATACTTTTCTTACAACGAGGACAGAAAACGAATGCATACGCATCTATTTGGAGAATCGGGTGAATCGTGGGGGGGCCGGAAAAATTTGGGAAAAAAAAAAAATGATAGGAAGAGAAAGACCTGGTAAGAAGTTAGTTAATCTCCTGCAGGCATGGGCAATAGTAATTTGGCAACTCGGATTAAAATTGGGCGCCAGGGTGCCATATAAAATGCACGTGTCCTACAGCAATCAAAAAAGCGATTTCGACGAGTTTCTCGTATGCATCGTGCGATTTAACGCTACGGTAGATACGGCCAAGACGGTTTGGTTATCATATATAATCCATGCAGCACACAGGTGGTCACTCATCATCCAATTCCAGATAGAGTGCGGTCGGTGTCATTTGTGGGCGGGCGGGCACGGTGTGATTATATGTCGATATGTTACAGCTTGATAGGGCACTGTAAGGGTTTCTTCCTTGATTAAAGCCCCACGCAGGGCCCGCTCAGGCGTGTTGGATTCTGCCCTCTAGGCGTATAATCCAGCATGTCTAGGGAATTTATCACTGTGCAATTCGTACAATGTAACTGTGAGCAATTCGTACAGGTTCACTTTCTCCAATTGCTGCGATATCACGGACTTGCCAACTCTTTGAAGTCGTGCAAGAGCAAAGCCTGATTTCCTTTCAGCTCAGTGACAAATGCGGCTATGTTTGAATGACATGGAGCAAATTACGTTGATTAGTATGTCTGTAGTGAAGATTACTGTAAGCACTTTGAGAAAGGTGAAGGTGAGAACAGCGATAGGGAGTAAGCCTGTTCTTGGGGGGTCACGGGCAGGACATCGTAGCTACAGCGATTGAGGGAAACCAGCGAAGTGTTCCCTAGCGGTCCATATGGCGTACTGCAGGGCTTCCTACTTCAAAACCGTTAGGTATGGATAAGGCACCTGGCGCTCGCGCTTGCGGCGACCGGAATGTTGGAGCCGTTAAACTAAGATACTTGAAATGCCAATTGTCAGAACCGTAGGCCTCTGCCTCACCCCGTCCCCGCTTCCCATCGCTAGTCGGTCGCACTATGAAACTACTACCTCTGAACATTGACAGAGGGTGTCCCACCCAACGAGAAAATGAATGGGAGGCAAGCATTGTGAGTAAAAGCCAGTAGGCATCTTTCAGAATAGGGTAGTATCGCGAAAGAAAATTGGGAGGTCTAATATTCAGGCACGAACTGCCCGCAAGACGCCAGGACTGTACTTATTCTACGATCGCGAAGGACGCTACAGTTGCCAAATCCTAAAAGAGAATACTTCATCGGTCAAGCTCTGAGGAGCTGCCTCCTGTCTTTAAACAGTATGTCCGTCATCGAAAAGCTGAGCTATTCCCCCTCCCTTGGAGGATTTCCCGCGCTGCCTTCTAACCTTCTTAGGCACAGTTTCAGCTATGGATCATCAAGCGGAGCTAAAGCTTTACTTATTTTAGCTCACCTCTTCTGTTGCAGGAAATCTTAAAGAATACAACTAAAATGTCAATAATCAGAGGTATGCCGCTCACATCTCAACCCCGAAATGATACTGGAATTAAAATGTTTCATTGCCTAAAGCGAAGCCTCGGCATTGTTGAGCAGGAAAATGGACCCGATGAAAGCGAAGGATTACCTACCACGTGAGTCCTCGAACTGATACAGAACTAAAAGGGGAAAGCGTCACTTCCAGCTGAACAACAAAAACAGTCACTTCTTATTTCCTCTAAGGTTTGTTCAGAGAGAAACTGTACAGTCGACTTTACTGTACGACCCTCGCCGTGTAGAAGGCGAATGGGTCCTCAGCTGCAGCAGCGTGCCACTTGATCCGATCAAAAGTGCACGAGAACGGGGCTGGGGGTAGTGGGAGCCGAGTGCCGTCTCTATACTCCACCCGCTCGGTGCAGTGCTTGCGTCGATGCCAAAATTCCGCAGCAAAACACCCAGCGGGAGAGATTAACTAGAAGTGAGAGGGCTCAGACAAGTAATAAGTTTGTCTGTGGTCAAGCGCGTGGCCGGCCGTGCGGCAGCGCTGGCGCGAGGTTCAGGGAGATGAGTATAGAGCTTGTCCGGGGCATTCGGCGGCGGGGGGGGGGCATTTTGCACTTCTGCTACTTCCTATCGACGTGTCGACCCATTGAGCCTTTTCGTGAGTTGACAGGTTTCACCACTGTGACTTGATGAGCTTGCTCCAGTTTAACAGTAGTTCTAAAGGGTTCATCAGGTAAAATATGCAAACCAGAACTAGTGGAGTAATGATGTGCAAAATGCCCCTCCCGTCGCTGAACTGCGCCGAGCTTGTCTTCGAGGTATTTGAGGGGTTCTGTAGGTTTAGATGCAACAAAACTCCATCATACAGATGTAAAAACCATATTTATTGATACTTTGTTTTCATAAATTACACTGAGGACGGACTAATGCCTTTAATTTCAGGCTATTCATAGTACTGTCGGTTTTGGTATGCATAGTGCTACTAATGGGTGCCATAGTTCTTAATTGGGCCAAGAGAAAGCAGAAGAGGGAGGAGGTCAGGCACAAATCCAAATTTAAAGGCAATCATGACGATGAGTTCTTTTTTCAGGAAAAGCAACTTGAACTGGCGAAAAAGTCAGCAGAGCAACTCAGCCATTCATCCACGACTGAGGAGCCGTCAACAAGTTATGGAGATATTCGAGGTCCCTATGGCTCGAAGGAAATTTTAGAGACTTTACAAGGCTTAGGATCAGATGAAGCATTCAAAGCTAGCGGTTCAAGAGAACAGGCCAAAGCGAGCGCTCCAAAGGAAAAGCATCGAACCGGCTATTCTAAAGAAAAGTTTCTAGTCAGTGGCTCTATGGAAACGGTCAAAGTGGGAGGCTCAAAAAAGTTTGGAGCTGGTGGCTCAAAGGAAAGATATCGAGTGGAGGGCTCAAAGGAAAAGTTCTCGAAGTTGGCGACTCTAAGGAAACGCTCAGAGTAAGCGACTCGAAGGAAAAGGGTCAAGTGGAGAGGCTCAAAGGAATTGTCTCGAGTTGTCGGCTCAAAGGAAGTGATCAGAGTGAAAGACTCGAAGGAAACTGCCAAAGAGAGTGACCCTAGGGATGAAGCTTCTCCAATTGCCCAGGTGCCACGGGAAGCAAAGGGAGATGACGAAGCTCCCGGCTGAGAGAGCCATTCAAAAATATAGATGAAAAAAACGTACTCAAAAAAGTCAACTAAAACAAGAACTCGTAATAGTCACTTGTTATGAATAAAGTTTTGTCTGGAAACCTGTGTTTAGTGGTATATAAATGCGAAAAAGCCCCAATATCTACAGAGTGATGGTCCCAAATAGTGCTGCATCACCACAGCAGATATGAGTGGAGCGTCTTATCGGACAGTGCTTGTCATGTAGCCGTAGTTCAGTGTCTTGTAGGGGGGGGGTGCCAGCCCTGGATGGGGGATACGGCGAGAGCGCTACGGAGGTTTTGCCAAAGTGGCTAGAAGGTCTACCTCCTCATCAACAGCCCATACGGTTCACTTCGAACAGCCCCCACATCCTGTTTCTAGCCACCATGATTTGAGATGTAGGCCAGTAAGAGCGCTGACCCCGCAGTGATTTTGCGATCAGACCCCACACTGACTCTCACACCATTACCACTCCATTCGCAGCGACAGTTACCAGAATTTTTCGGTCCATAGGCTGGCTAACTTTCCTTTTTCTCAGATCCTTCTCGATCCTACCTTGCAGAATAATCGCAAATGCATTGAATTTTATCTCACGTTGGAGGTATTATCACAATCATCATCAGTTGGAGACCGCTTCCCACTTTTGCAAGCGGTCGCACTCTTTTTCAATTCACTTGTCACACCCAGCATTCATTCTTGGACGCGCAGAAGGGTTTTCGGACCACATACAGTCCACATTTACAATCATGATCCCTGCAAACAATGGCATGTGAGGGGGCGTGGACCGGAGCGCTGCCAAGGCGGCCTTTCCATCAATGATCTCATCCTGAGTCTGCAACAGAAGGGCCATTCTGGCAGCGATCAAACTCACGCTCCCTCACACGCCCCATCTTCTGCAAGATCATAACTGTAACCAAGCATAAAAAGAGGCTTTAGGTGCGGCGAGGGTAGGTCCAGACGAAAGGGAGGCAGAGATGTACGCAAGAGAGTGGACAGCCGATAACATAAGCCGCCTTCGGTGGGACGCTCCTCTGAGCTCTGCTCTTAACCCGTAGACTGCAATATAGTGTTTCCGACTAGGTCGAATTCGTGCCAACCAGTTCCTCCAATAAATCTGCACTCACACCTCACCACATTCTCTAATCGCGCAGGCTCGGGAAAATCGGTGTAGATTTCACGCTCAGAACGTACTGCAGAAAGCTGAGGAAAGACCCTGGCGCAGTGGAAAAGTCTGTTCGGGTTCTGGCCAATGGCGAGAACTACATGAAAAAGCTGAACCTAACTCTCGCTGTGATATGAGTTTATGGACTGGGCGCGGAGCCTCAGGCCAGAGGCTCCCGACGTACGTTCAAGCGCGGCGCCAGCCCAGAGTAGCAAAGACTGGCGGGAACTAGCTTGCGTCATGCCGAACAGGTACAGCCGCTGTGGCATATAGGAAGGTCGTACTTTTCCGCTGTGGAGGGGGAAGAGTGTCGTATGTGCAAAGAGCAATTTGCTGCGTTGAAAAAAAAACTCTTCCTGGTTGTTGACCTTTCGCGTAATTTTTCCTGTTTCATGTGTACCATCCCCCCTCTCGACGGGATATTCTGAAAATTTTGGGTGAAAAACTGGAATGTGGGAAATTGTAGGTAGATGTTGGGAAGAAGAGGGGTCGTACTGAAACCCCTATTCAGCCGGGAGGGGGGGGGGCGTACCTACACCAACATCTCTCTCGGAGGGGGGGGGGGATCGCACCTACACCAACATTTCCCTCATCCTACGCTGCTATGCAATGCTGTACCCTGGTACCGAAACGTACGCACGCAGGAACGGCTCCACATAAGGCATCCATAATCGACTTTAGATAAGTTCTGTGGTCAGCAGGTCCCCGAAGCGTATTGGAGCACAAGAAAGCGCCTTTCGAGCGTCGAAATCAGCAGGAAACGGAAAATGTCTTACGGAGTTGTGCACGTCGCGCCAGATTGGCCATGCCCCTCACTATCTCACCAGCTTGACTGACGCGCGCTCCTGCGCTCATGGTTGAACCGCGATTGAACTGATCGCTGACAAGGTTTCTGTACTGACCCCAAACACTTGGCTCAATTCCCATTTTCTTGAAATACGGCCCATTTCATTATGTTTCTCCTGTTTAATGAACATTTGCTAATGCCTGGTGCTTATCACATTTCTAAGAAACACTCATCATCCGTTGGAAATAGGACAGCTTAGCGGTTGAAAGACTTTTGGATGGTAACAACATCGGTACCGTAGTAAAATATCCTCACATCCTCTTCAGAGAAGCAGCTTCCAGGGCTGTTAACTTTTGTCTCGAGAGTTTTCGGTCGAATCAGTCCCAACCATATAGCTAAAAGGATAGAATAACTTGACTCACTTAACCTCTGTCCATTGTTGGCACTGGTGCTCAAGTTCAGGATGAGCAGAGTAAGGATGCGAACAGATACTGATCCTTATAAGCCCTTTTCTCACACTATATCACAACTTATCTCCCTTCACCAATGTTCCTTAACCCCTTCTGAATGACCTGCTGGAAGCAGTTCCCAGTGTTGCTACAACTCGTGCTATGAACTTCGGGGACTTTCAAAAAGGTCCTGTGTGCTATCAGCTGCTATCACGTCCTGCCCCCACCAATAATGTTCGCATCCTGCCCCACCAACACCTCGTTCGTCGCTGTTGTGGCTTGGTGATCCTTCCCCTCTAGGGCCCCTTGCGATATCTTATCAGCTGTTATCACCACCCACCAATAGTGCTCTCATCCTGCCTTTTATATCACTTCTTGGAACCAGACCCCTACCGTTGCTGTGAAGCACGTTATGGATTTTGTGACCCGCACTTTCTGAGATTCCTTATGTTATCTTATCAGCTGTTATCGCGTCCGGCCACCCACCAATAACGTTCCCATCCTGCCCCCTATCTTACTTCTTGGGACCAACGCCCCGTCGTTGCTGTGGCCGGCGCTATGAATTTAGTGTCCCTTCCCTTCTAGGACTCCTTATGCCACCTTATCAGCTATTGTCACTTCCTGCCCCCTACCAATAGCACGACCTCCTACATCGCTTATCAGTTTGAGTGCACTATCGCTGTTTTGATAGACAGCTCCGAATACCTTAATGATGTTGACGTGCATGAAGATATTAGATGGGATAACAAATCAGCTGAGATAAAGCCCTCATATAAAAGCCATTTTGCTTCTGCTGGGTCTTCAGTTTTACCTAAGCTGTTCATTCGTCGACTGTGCGGAAGTAAGTGCGGTCCCTCCTCCGCGCAACCTCGCTGTTCTGCTTCACGGTTATTGCAGTGTACTCGAAGCTACTAGTACTCGGATTATGTGTGGTGTATGTATCGCTATCTTTGCGCTCTCGAAATGTCGTGTCCAGCTCGGTCGATGTGAAAATAAAGTGACAGGATTGTTTCGACACGGTGAGTGTTCAGGTTGATCCTATTGGGAACTTGACTTACTGTGCAAACGGCGAAAGCATATTATTTGTCTTAGGGGCAGCCTGATGCATTACGATTCCTCTATCGGCCTCAAGCTGTCTCTGTGCTTCCGAAAGTCGTTCCTCGTTTTCTCCAAGCACCTCAGAGTTTTGACCTCTAAAAGATAGCAAGAGTGTCTTGACGCAATTGGGCTCAGATCCCTTCGAAGAACCTATTCTGCAGAGCTGGGATCGTCGTAATAGAGAAAGGGTTTTGCACCTGAGACTAGGCAAGCTCCGAGTTGTGCGAATGCACCTTTCTTCGCTCAAAAGCGGTTGATGGCCTGTGTTCGCTTGCACGTTCACCCCAGTTGCGTTAGAAGCGTCGCACTGAGTGGTTTAGTGATGACATCACATGCGGCCGATATACGCACCAGGACCGTGATAATTTCGCACTGCTGAAGTTGCTGAGTTTGTCTTCGAAGATTGCTAGGAAATTCCGTTCTGCTTTTCTAGCACGTCGCCGCAGCATGGGATCTCCCAACAGCACTAGCGAACGCTCGTTGGGTGTGTGAGATACCAGTCGCGATCGCCCGCGCTTGACGCGAAGCTCTCCTCCTTCTCTTTAGCCCGGCTTCGCCAGGGTGGCTTGGCTTCGCAAAGCGCACATCCATAATAGAAAAGGAATTCCACAACTAAGCCGCTAAAAATTACGCGGTACTGACTGAATATAGATGAGCAAATTCTTTTTCCATTACCTGCATCCCAGCGCCACAATGAGCGCTTAACTTTCCATTACCTTGCAATTCACTCGCCGAAGCCCTATAAATGGCCGCACATGGAATATTTGAGGTACGTTAGTTGTGTATCTGTCAGTCTACCTTATTATTTCGTTTAAATCAGTGAATCCAAAGCTTGAAGGGTAATAAATGTCACCGAAACGCACAAAGTGTGACACTATTCACGTTTTTGATTTTCCAAAACATCCCGTTTTACGCGAGATAATACCCCCCCCTCCCCTCGCGATTTCTTCACATGAGTATATTGCATGAAGTGTAAAGGCTGATTGGACGAAAGACAACGGTGATGTTACTTATCAGCCCCTATCATCACTTATCATTTCTGTGACCCAACGTCGACGTCCCCACATCGCCCGCTACATCACTTACTGGAGTTAACGCCTAGCAGATGCTGTGTTATGAATATGCTTACCTTCCCATTCTAACTTCCCTTATCAGACCTTATCAGCTGCTAGCAGTCTTCCTGTCACGCACCACTAATGTTCAGTCCCAAATCCTGCATCATATCTTGGAATCAACGTCTAGACGATGCTGTGACCCGCGTTATGGACTCGGTGGCCCTCTCACTCTGACGCCTTCTTATCGGATCTTATCAGCTGGTATCACTCCCTGTCACCCACCAATAATGTTCCCGTCACAGCCCCCATATCATGCCTTTGAACTAACGTCCCACTGTCGCTGTGTCCTGCGCTATGCACTCAGTGACTCCTCCCCCCCCCCCTTGTGACGCCTCTTATCAGATCTTATCAGGTGATACCTCTTCCTGCCACCCACCAGTAATGTTCCCGCCACAGCCCCTATATGATGGCTTGGTGTGATATTGATTGCGCTAATAAATTTGGATTCCCACAGCATACTGGGAAAGGTCGCTCATGCAATTTCGTACACACAAACACACACACATACACACACACCAACAGACAAACTTAGCGGATTATATCCTTTCATTCTATAAACCAGTAACTTTGTGTGTCGGTTTGTATGTTTGTATGTATGTAGGTTTGTAGTGTATGTATGTATGTATGTATGTTTGTCTGTCCGTCCGCAAAATACTTCACGGGTTCGAGTTCGCTGGAGGCGAAAACGACCGCTAGGCAAACCGGTAACCGACTGGGAGGATGTAGCAGTCCAATGATTTGATTGTGATAACAGCCTCCGCTATATAAGACAACCATTCGGTACACTCCGAGCCATTGCACGAGCTGCTGCCGTGGCAGCTGGACGTGTGCTCGTGCGGGGGCAGGGTGGGGTACCGGACAGAAATAAAGAACAAATAGAAAAACTCCCTTCTCCTGACGTGCCTCAGCCGGAGCTGAGCAAGTGTATGGGAGGGAGGCAGAGGGGAGGGTCGCGGGGAGGGGGAACAGTGAGGGGTGCGTAGCGCGCGTTTCAGTAGAACGCGCACCAAGGGATGAGGAAACAACCGCTAACAAAACTGCAAGCCAATCTATGTTACCGTAACGAACTAAGAAGTTGTTTTGGTTGTGATAACACTCTCCACTATATAAGAAAACCACTACACTCCGAGCCATTGCACGGGTTGCTCGCGTGGCAGCTGGACGTAAGCGCGTGCAAGGGGCAAGGTGGGGGGGGGGTGGAGTGGCGAGTACGGAATGGGGTGAGGTGAGGAAGGTGGGAGTTAGTATCGAGTGACCCCCTTCTCCCATCCTCACTTCCTTGCGCGTACTCAGTCGTCTGAGCCCATGCAGGGGAAGGAGGCAATGGATTGAATCGGGCAAACTGGGTACAGTAAGGTGATGCGTAGCGTACGCTTGAATAGGAGCAGGCGGCAAGAGAGAAGGAAAGAACCGCTAGCAAAACTGGCAAGCTAATCCATGTTACAGCAACGAACTAAGAAGTTACGAAGTTGTTTGGATTGTGAATCGCTCCCGCTATGAACAGGAGCACGCAGCGACTGCGGAGACCGAAGAATCCGTGGCTGTCATAAGATGGGGAGGACAGTAATCGATTATCCATGACCAGATTTTAAACTTTTCATTATAAAAGTGCCCTGCGACTATATTGGCGGTTCCTACATTTATTTGATTAGAAGACACCGGTTAGTCACCATGAGAGCATCATAAATGCCTAAGACAGTAGTATCGCCCTGCTTATGCCTTACTTTGCTCCTTTCTTTCACGAGTTAAGAAGTGAGGCTCTAAAGCAGTTGCATGAGCCCGGCGAAGCCGGGCTTCCAAGAAGGAGGAGAGCTCGGCGTTAGCCGGCGATCCGACTGGTAACTTAGTATAATAAATGAACAGTGTGATGTTCGACATTAGGTTATGATTCGGCGCGAATAATCAAATATCGATCATTTGCATCTGCGCAGGCGGAGTGATAGGACGCGTCTTGTGGGTGTGCTGCGAACGAGTGAATAGCTGTCCAACGGTGGCATACTAGTAAAATTCTAATTTCGAAGTCTGCCTACCAGGGTGCACAGTTAGTGGAAAATGGCGGAAAAAAGCAAGGTGAAGATGCAAAAAAAACCTTTTACCGACTTCGGAAATCGTTAGACGCAGTATCCTGCGTTGGCATCTTGCCAATCACCTCTACGGTAGATACGGCTGCTCATATGTACTCACATATTCACACACCGCGGCCGCTTCATGTCAGTCCCTCCGCTTCATATTCATATTGTACTCCGCAAATGAAGCGATACGAGCATCAGCACTTTTGTGAAAAGGCAGGCGCGACAGCTTGATAAGGGCGTATAAGGGTACCTTCCTTGGGAGATGCGCCACGCTAAGCGCGCTTGCTCAGGGGCACCGAGTTCTTTCTTGCCAGGCGCACTAGTCCTCACGTCTCGGAAAAACATCGTCTGACTAGCCTATACAGTTTCTGGAGCTCAACGGCAACTTACAATTTTCTCAAAGTGTTTCAGATAAGATACTGTATGGTGTATTACGAGTTCCCAAACAGTACTTGCGAACATTACACAGAAGAATATGGCGAGATTGCTGTGACTGAGGGCGAGGTACTATACTAAGCATTCCATTGACCCCTTGAAAATAAATTGTACACTCACCTCCGCTGACTCACCTAATCCTTGGCTTGGTTGAGCGGTGGGCATGGCCTTTTGCTTACCATACCTTTCTGGTTCCAAGTACGTAACAGTGAAAACGGAACGGCGACTCTCTTACTAGAGGCACACCAAACGAACGAAATAGACCAAATTAAAGAGCGATTAGTTCAGTTTGTTCAAAGTCGGTCTCTAGAGTTGAAGGGCCATCCTTCAAATTAGTCCCCTACGCCCTTGAGCAGAGTTCTATGAAGTCCTACCGTTGACAAGATCATAACATCAGAAAAACGGGGTGTATACAGTACCTCGAAAACTGCGCGTGAAATTAAATGTGTCGGCCTGTAGACGCACACAACTGATCGTACAGTCCCCATCATTAACGGACTGTCGGGGCGGCACAGCCGCGCTGCAATGTGAGACAGCGGCTGCGGCTCAGTGACGGCGTATCAGCTGATTTCCATGAAATTAGGCTGCGATTTTCCCCACTTTTTCATCTCTTCGAGCTACGAAAGTGGAAGGTGAGTTATTTTGAGCAACTATGAATTGTACTGACTCTGAATGAATTTGAAAGAATGCAAGCCATTTGGATAAATGCCTGAGATAAGGCAAAATACAAGGGAAAAGAGCATATAATCGACATAAAAATAAAGGAAATCAGAGCCAGTACAATTCAAAATTGTTCAGAATAACTCACCTTCCACTTTAGAAGCTTGAAGAGCTGAAAAAGTGGGAATTTGCAGCCGAATTCCATCGAAATCAGCTGATTCACCGTCACCGAGCCGCAGCCGCTGTCGCGTCACAGTGCAGCGCGGCTGTGCCGCCCCGACAGTCCGTAATGATGAGGACTGTACCTCGAGCTGCACGTAGAAGCACCGAGCGCACATGGCACCACTCAGTTCCAACCAGGCGGTAACTGGCTATAGGTGGAGGCGGAGTTAGAGTTGCTCCTACTTCCTGGCCTCGCCCCGGAGCTTCCTTACCCTTCCTATCATTTACCATCGTCATTGACCGGGCCTCTTGTACGCCAAGCGCGTGCAAAAGTTTGGGTCATCGATATACCAGGCTGTGCAAAAGGCGTATAACACGCTGCTGCTCACAAACTTGGGTAATCGAACCGGCTTGCTCAGTTGTATGAGTTCAAAGCCCGACACATTTGATTTCACGCAGATTTTTCGGAGTTACTGTATACGCGCTGTTTCCGTGGAGTTAATTTTGTGCCCACTACGCTTTGACCTTCTGAAAGGTTCGCAGTTGTTTGTTTCAGCTAAGTGAAAAGTGCGGTCACTTGAGCCATGAAGAACGGACAATTATTGCATGTTTCTGTGAAGAGGACTATTGCAACACCAATGAATACATGTTGGTAAGGAACAGATCAATAGCGACAGATAGCGACACTTCACACAGTCCACACTAATTATAAGGGCGGAGTTAGTCTCATCATTGTGCCTATTGGCAGACCCTCCTACGGGCTGCGCTAGAAGAGAGAATGCGTCAGGTAGTGGGCACCATCAGTGTGGCCTGCTCCTTTCAGAATCTTCGAATTCAGAAAAACATGCGTGAGCATTTAAAAGAAGATTCCCGGTTGCAGTGGGATTTCATGCCATCGGAATAGGTCGCTTTCAAGCAGCTCCCAGACATCGCTCAAGGCCGGTGAGAAAATCTGGATTGTCTCTCACCTTGAACAAGCGAGCCTTCTGTTCCCAGGACGGTAAATCGGTACCATATTCGTCTGTCCGAAGACGGTAATCGTCTGGAAGGATAATTACGCTGAATTGTGAATGAGCTGCCCCCCCCCTTCCTCCCGTAAGACATTGTATGGGCCATATCGTATTCAATGAGCCACTGCGATTCTGAACGGAAAGAATGCGCGCCCATCCCCAAAAAGGACTGATGGCGAAGACTCT
>MU954097.1:0-13535 GCA_036418165.1 Cooperia oncophora | reverse complement strand
GCGAATGTGCTGATCCTCCCCCCCCCACCCTACAAAGCCTAAGGTCGCATTCATGCTTGACAACTTGGAAGAAAAGACGAAACTGCGGACAGTACAACGTATATGTATCGATTTAAGAAAGAAGCGGAATTGGGAGAAATACAGAAATTCCGGAATGGGGAACACACAAGGACAAGATGGCCTGGTTACCTGGTGAAAAAGTCAGGCTGAGTAGGCTTCGATAAACTCCTCCTTCAACGCCTTCTTGGTTGCAGGGATAGTGACTGCAGACTTCAGTATCGAAGTCAGGTTATCCATAGAGGATGTACCACCTGTGAGAAAATGCTATGTGTGCGGGTGACTTGCTTTTGCAGGTGAATGTGGCCTGATGAAGGCGATTCTGTGGGTTATCCTCTTGAGGGGAGGTGGTGCAGTGGCAAGCGGCACCGCTGCCCCACCTCCGGCACTCCTTAGGCCAACCAAGCCTTCTACCCTTCGGAGGACGGTGAATTGGTACCAGATTCGTCTGGGAGGATAAGAACACTGACTTGTACATCGGCTGGCCCCCGCAAGTCATTGTATAGGCCACATCGCATTCAATAAGCCACTACGATTCTGAATGGAAGTAGAATGCGTGCCGCATCCCACAAAGGGACTGGTGAATTGCAAGATTTCATTCTCCTAATCCCCCCCCCGGCGGCACGATACTGCAGCGAACCTGCCGGAATGGTCCCAATAATCTGTACTTTTCGAGTTTCGAATAAGTGGTGCTAGATTTTCACATTTTGATTTGAATCAGTTAGGCAGAACCATCTCAGCGAACATCTTTTTTTTACCCCACCTTCTAGACAACTTTCATTGCAATCTGATGCCTTAAAGGCAGACCCCGTGACCGTCCATCACAGATAGTGGATTAGGGGTTCGCAAGAGGATAAGGTGCTGAGTAACTCGATAATGAAGAAAAAAGCAGAAAAAACATGCCAACTGCTCTAGATAGAACCCTATTTCCATGCGCCAGTTTTGCCAGTCAACGCCAGCTCCAGCACTTACGCTTTCATACGCAACAGCTAATTCCCCGATAAGAACTCTATCCATCGTACAAGTGATATTTCATGCTAATTGCGTTCCTGCTGCTTCGTTTTTCACTGAAAGGCGGGAATTTGTGAGGCGGAGTCACTGGACAAAAGAGTCACTGAACCTATATTGCGCTAGAGGCGCCCTCTTCTTTAGGCTGCGTTTATACTTTGCGGCAGCGTAGCGTAGCGTAGCGCAGCGTAGCGTAGCGCTTCCAGCGTACGCCAGCGGCAGTGCCGAAGAGAGGATGCATATCGATCTAGCTTCACCAGCGTCACCAGCGGGCGCGTTTCTCCAGCGTTTCACCAGCGTTTTGCTAGCGTTTGCAGCGGCAGGGGAGTAGAGACTATGGGAGAGCTGGAGGGTACAAAACACATCGATTGCGCGTCTCTCACTCGCCCTTAGTCTCTACAATGCACATCGCTTCTGCGTCTCCGACGGCCCATAGTCTCTACAATGCACATCGCTTCTGCGTCTCCGACGGCCACATAGTCTCTACAATGCACATCGCTTCTGCGTCTCCGACGGCCACATGGTCTCTACAATACACGTCGATTCCGCGTCTCTCACGGCCACATAGTCTCTACTCCCTGCCGCTGCAAGCGCTAGCAAAACGCTGGTGCCGCTGGAGAAACGCTCGAGAAACGCTGGTGAAGCTAGATCGATAGCTATGCTTCCCGTGCCCTCGCTACGCCAGCGTGCGCTAGCGTGCCGCTGGCGTACGCTAGCGTGCCGCTGGTGACGCTGGTGAAGCTAGATCGATATGCATCCTCTCTTCGGCACTGCCGCTGGCGTACGCTGGAAGCGCTACGCTACGCTGCGCTACGCTACGCTACGCTGCCGCAAAGTATAAACGCAGCCTAAATTGCCGCGTAACCCCGGGTTTGTTTGGTCGCGGACCCACACTACCTTACGCTATTTTTATTGTTAAGGCTTCTTATGCGGTAACTACGCGAATCGTACATTCAGTTAAAAGATTCAGGAGCACATCATCGCGACCAAAAAAGGGCAGCAAAAAAGCTGAGAAGGAATCACCGCTTGATTTGACCTGTGAGTGATTTGGTGATAAGTATGTTAATAACTTTCGGAACTGGATTATCAGGATGTCCTTTTCCTTCATACCTGATGGTTTTGGCTCGTTTTCAGCCGCCGGTCACAGTGAATGTACGACCACATCAGTGGATTCCAGATTGTACACATCTACGAAAACAGGTAAAAGCTTTCTGATCACGTAAGATAACAAACTTATATTGAAAGCAAATATCGGCGGCTGTTTGTGTGTACACAAGCAGTTATTTCGCTGGCGCTCTTTTGCCCTTTTACCGCGCTCGCAAGAATGTGCGGTGTGGTTCTCTGTCCCCGCCCACCTGCTTGTCGTAGAATGTGTGCTTAAGACTAATGCCTGATCCTGGCTCAAAAGAAATAGTGATCCACTCTTGAGTAGGCTTTTCCAAAACGTTTTCTTTTTATTTTAAAAAAGTTGGCAGGGAAGAGCATCCCATTGCAAGGGTGTGCTAGATTACAGCAAAACGCGGATCCTCCTCCCCGCGTATTCTCCTTAGTTAGACGCGCTCTTTCGAATAGTTGAGGATGGGCGGCTGATTACCTGAACGCAAGCCAACTGGACAGTCTGAAATGTAAGTGTGGGATGCGGCGAGACCTTTTTAGTCTGCAGGTTGTCTGTTATGGCCTTTCCATTTCGAAATATGTGTCTATTGTTTAGTTCCGACATCGAGGGTATCCGTAATAGCAGAGGCATTCGGCACAGTCGGCGAGCAGGTGGGAGGAGGGGGGGCATCTCGCACTTTCGCTGCTCCCACTATTTTTCCGGCGGTTTGCGCATACTTTACCTGATGAAACATGTGCACTGTAAAGCTAGAGGCAAGTTCATACGAGCAACATGGTGAAACTGTCAACTCACAAAAAAAGGCTCGATACGATGGGAAGTAGAAGAAGGCAATGATGCTTCCTCCTGTCGGCGCTCGTCCGAACTGTGCCGAGCATTCTCCGCCAGTGTTGGCGTAAATAGAGGCAGGAGACCCTACTGCTAATGTCGCCTCCGCCGCGCTTGGCAGCATCATTGATTGGCGGATTTCGTCGCCGTCCTACGACTCCCTCACCCGGAGCTCCCACTTGCTGATACGATGATGCGAGCCTCCTCCCACCTCCCCCCCCCTTTTCCTGACTTACCCACGTTCTTAGATGTCGCAACTGCCTACCACTTTTTCCAGTTTTGCGGAGTTTCCCAAAGATTTCCTACTTTTTCCCAAAATTTTGCTCGCTGTAGAGTCACGGTGAGGGGGGGGGGGGAGGTTGTATATAGCACTCAAGAACAAGAAAAAAATTTTTCCTAACGCGTCGTAACTTTCTCTCAAACAAGGCTAAAGACAACCAGTACCTTTGAGCGACTACGACCCCATCCCCCCTATAGCGGCCGTAAAATGCAGACCAAACACGACTATGCGCCTCCCCGGTTGAGGAGTCCCATCGCTCGCCACGACTCTGAACTACCGATACGGCATAGTGTTCAAAATAAGTCGGCTCATATTCAGAGGCAAGCCGATAGTATTTAAATTATGTTGAGGGCTTTTTCTTGCTGATACTTCGGAGATTTATAAGTTCGAGCCTTCCCAAGAATATTCCAAAATATTAACTGAACTGTGTTTGGGGTGGTAGTAGACAGGAATAGTCTTGGTTTTATTTTGCAGATTCAAAGCACCAGAGTAAGACAACCAAACCGAAACAGCAAGAGGTGGGTTGAAAAATTCAGCGAAAGTCAGTCCGGAGGGGCCACGCGCGCGGGTGCGGTCTTGCCTCTATTTGTCTGCGTCCTCTACGGCTCCCGGTATAGTAAAGCGAGGGATATACCCCATTCAAAGGCTTCCACGGGTTTTATCAAAGCAAACATTCTCGTCGCTGTCCAGTGGGGCTTCTTTCTCAATCGTACCTCCCTGACGCGGAGGGAGAACAGGGAAGAGAGAGGAGACAAGGAATGAAGAGGAGGAAAAAACAAGGAGAGAGGCTTCGCGGTTAACAGATATTTTGAGATGCATTTCAAGGCTTAAAAACGTGAGCAACAACGGCGACTCACTCTCGCCGCCGCCCCGCTGCTATTGCCCGGAAATCGCATGATAGGCTCATCACGTTGAACGTGTGAGTGCTCGAAGGCAATGGCACAAATAGCCATTGAGCTGAGAGGTCAAAAGTGGCCCCGGTAGCGTAAGTGGTAACGCAACTGCCCGGTAAGCAGAAGATGCGGGTTCGAGTCCCGCCCGTGGTCCGACTTTTGCCCACAACTCAGCATTCTTGTGATAACTTTCGTATCGCGCACTGCGGCGTAAAACAGCAGTTATCAAACAAAACAGTTTTCGGACAGTTCATATAGCTTTCTTGACAAGTTTTTGTATAAGTTCGGTCGATGTGGAGCTCTACCACATATACTCTTCCGAGATTGCCTGGCCAACAATCCCTACGCAAAGCTACAAAAGCGAGGTGAGGCCACTTTTAACGATAGTGCTCCACTCATAGGGCTAATAATTACATTTTTTACTCATTTAAGCTCCACCTCAACTGCAATGAAGTTCGACGCGAAATTCCAAGTTAAAGATGTTGACACCAAGTTGGAGCACATTCTTACCATTAGTTGTTATTTTGTGGACGAAAATATCAAGAAATTGGTTTTAAACGGGAAGCATTGCAGGTATGAAGCCATCATCAGTTCCCTCGAAGGAAATGTTCCATAATTGCAAGTCTTGGGTAGTAGAGATCAATCATGGCTCTGCAGGTGGTAATCCACTCAGAAGTTAGAAAGGAGGAGAAGGATCTGCCCAAAACGCTCTAAATAAGGCCTGGTTGCTTTTCAGCATCGGATGAGCATGTGGTGGATAGAGACACAAGGACGGTCAGTGATAGAGCAAGCAAGCGCGGTCGACACTCGTAGTGCCTGACACGTCCAACCGACCACTGCGAACTAGAGTATAGGGTGTAGATCAGCACCTCTGAGCTGCAGGATCGCGCGTTAGCCAGCGGACTATTTCCTAGCTAGTTGACTTGATACGGTGCTGCACTGCCACGTCGAATCGATTAGGTCCTGGAGCAAATGCTGCGCGTGTGACCCCACTTCCAGCCCCTCTTTTTGCTCCCTCACCAGATATGCTAAATCACCTCCCCATGAACTTTGTTTGCAAAAGTCAACACTCAATTCGATGTGCAGATTGCGCATCGTGCGGAAACCCTAGAACCATAGCTTGTTCACAGGGATGAACTTCCCCTTCACTACACCATCCCACCCCCTTAGGAACATTAGACGTAGTGATCCTGATTTTAGCCATCTTCAGCGATACGTCGCTTTCGCATGGAGCGTTTTCTGACCTTGAGATGAACAAGTCTCAGCCTTTTTTTGGTAAAACAAACTGTATGCTCACCTTCATTCTGGCCTTTTCCGTGTGTGAGAAGAATGGCTCTGCAGGTGCAGTAGCGTGCCACTTTCTCTGGTCACCGAGCACGCAAACGAGCTTGAGGGTGGTGATATTGGGTAACGTCTCCATACTCCGTTCGCACTGCCGTACGGTGAGCCACAAGCTTAAACGCAGCCGGATGCGCTACTTGTCAGCTCTTCTAGTTGCTCTCTAACAATGAGTGCGTGAATCGCAGCCAGAGTTTGGTATCGACACAAGTGCTGCACCTTGAGGGTAGGGCTGTCAGAGTGTGGAGATGGCGCTCGCATGCCAACTACGCCTGAAGCCCGCCATTCTCCGTGCGCTATTGTGTGGCCGAAATCGGCACCCTGCAGCGGAGCCTCTCGCCTCGCAGCGAGCGAAGAGTCTCGCATCGCATCAAGGAACCTCCTCGGAAGTTATTGGATCGGTTTGCTCCTAACGCGCTTCGAGAGTGAGTTTTCTGCTGCATCTCGCACTGCAATTTCAATTTCATCGAACTGGGAATTTTTTCCAAAATGAGAACTGCTGCTATGAAAATTGTATCCATTTTCAGGGTCTAATCAGCTGTTGGAGTCGCAATTCAACCGAAAGTCTTCGTATGATGCAACATTTGTTACTCGAAGTCAAATAAAAAATTCCGATATTCGGCCTCCGTCTCTGATTGTGAGAACAATATTTCCTCACAAAACATGAAGACGAGATCTCTTAACCGCTCACCTTTTCTGCTAGAGCACTACATACATTCGTACTGGCTAAATCTGAGATGGTTGGGCGAAGCTGGCATCTCATTTGAACATGGCGTATTAAGCGTTTTTCGTGGGATATTTCCATTAGAAATAACTACCATCGTGCCTTGTTTCAGGACAAAGACATGGGTTGCCATGCCTTACATACTCCGGGAAATATCCCACCAAAAGCGCAGTCGGCGCCACCTTCAAATGAAGAACGCGCGCCGCGAACCGCGCCTTTCTTTCCTCCGTGATATTCTGCGTAAATGAATGAGGCGCTGAGCTTATATTATGCAAGAAATGAAGTCCATTTACATGAGACACTAGAAGTTCTCAATCCAAATAGAGGTCGAGACACTCAAACGAGCCAGCTCGCAACATACTGGAAACTGGGAACTTTTTCTAACCACACATTTTCTTTTCCAGTTTTCAGTCATCAAGAACGCGGTCAAACGTTTCATCACTCCTAAAAGTTCGATATCAAACTTTGATAGCATACAGCCTCTTTGGGTCAGGTTCATCCTCTGAAGCCAGGTTATCAGGCCAGCAGGGCCGTCTGTAAGCAACAAGCACAACTGCGCTAAATTAGAGACTGATCATAAGTTTATCCCCAACCATGGTATATGTGGTTTTTTGTGGCTTTTATAGTACAGGACTATGCAGGCTGACAGGCTATGCGCTTGCTCGTGAGGCTTATGTTCCACGCGCAAGGTGCATAGGTCAGCACTTTATTAGAGCACCACTTTCGCCATGTGATTATTTATTTTATTTATTTACCAGTCGGATCGCCCGGCTACGCCGAGCTCTCCTCCTTCTTGGAAGCCCGGCTTCGCCGGGCTCAAGCAACTGCTTTAGAGCCTCACTTCTTAACTCGTGAAAGAAAGGAACAAAGTAAGGCATAAGCAGGGCGATACTACTGTCTTAGGCATTTATGATGCTCTCATGGTGCCTAACCGGTGTCTTCTAATCAAATAAATGTAGGAACGCGCCATATAGTCGCAGGGCACTTCACTTTTATAATGAAAGGTTTGAAATCTGGTCATGGATAATCGATTACTGTCCTCCCCATCTTATGACAGCCACGGATTCTTCGGTCTCCGCAGTCGCTGCGTGCTCCTGTTCAGGCGAGCGTCGGTCGCGCCAATATGGTACCCCTTCACCTCACCTATCCCCAAACTAACCTCAGCTATTCCCGCTCAGCCACCCTACAGGTCACACTCAGCTGCTACGCGAATAGCCCCCGTGTGGCAATGGTTTTCTGAGTGCCTAGTGGTTGTGTTATGTTGTGGAGGGTGTTATGACTATCAAAACGCTACCACAATTTGATAATACAACATTAATCGGTTCACATCCGATTGCGGTCGATCCATTTTCTTCCCATCTTGTCGCAACCGTAGACGCCTTACCGCCGCAGGGGCTATGTGCTCCTAATCGCGAAATCGCCGTTCTCATCTGGTATCCCCTCACCACATCATATCCCACTGACCCTATTTAACCGGCACCCACTCCCGCACGTGGTATGCAGCCGCCATGCAACATAGGGACTACTCCGCCACTGTTCTTACCACCGCCTTGCTCGTGCTCACGTCCAGCTCCCAAGCGAGCAGCTCCTGCAGTAGCACAGAGTATATCACAGTGGTTGGCCCCAGTTTGCCCGATTCAATCCATATGCCTCCTTCCCCTGCATGGGCTCAGATCCGACTGAGTACGCGCAAGGGAGTGAGGATGGGAGAAGGGGTCACTCGATACTAACTCTCCCACCTTTCCTCACTCAACCCCATTCGTAGTTGCCACTCCACCCCGCTCGAAGTGTACCGAATGGTTGTCTTATATAGGGAGGCCCTGTTATCACAATCAATATTGGACTGCTACATCCTCCCAGTCGGTTACCGGTTTGCCTAGCGGTCGTTTTCGCCTCCAGCGAACTCGAACCCGTGAAGTATTTTGCGGACGGACAGACAAACATATACATACATACATACATACCATACAAACCTACATACATACAAACATACAAACCGACACACAAAGTTACTGGTTTATAGAATGAAAGGATTATCGGCAAACTAGTACAATGGTCGAGGTAAATAACATTGTAGAAGAACAAAACTCCGATAAGGTAAAAAGAACACTCATGGTTATACAAGAGATATAGCTGCTAAGCAATGAGTGGAGAGGTAGTCAGCGCAGAAGGGCAGTGGGCCGCCAACACTGCAAGTCCATAGATGCTCATGTAGGAACTCCGGATACCAACTTAGTAGGTCCGCCAACTTTGCTGACTTAGCTGAGATCCAACTCCACTTGCAGCAGATAGGGTGGAGAAGAAAACATAGTGGCATTAGGATGTACATCAAACAAACAAAATACAAAAACCATGAATTATGAGCTGAAAAACATCATTCACATCAGTATATAAAATACTTTGAATCATTCATTTCCACTACAAAATCGCTTCTCGATCTGTTCAAGTTAGTATGGTTTAATTTCTGTTCTCAAAACCAACCCTGAGATATCATAATTCGCCTGACTTTATTCCTGAAGGCCTTAGAGGAGCTCGAGTTAACAACATCGACCGGTAAATCGTTCCAGAAAGTAATAACTCTTTGGGTAAAAGAATTTCGAAACTCAGTTGATCTTGTTTTCTCTCTCATTATCCTAAAGTTGTGACCCCTAGTACGACCAATTGTTGAAGATTTTGTAAACAAGAGATCGAAATCTAAATCTACAGAGCCAACACTGAGCTTGTAAACGAAGTCGTAGTCGTATAGTTTTCCTTCTCATCTCAAGAGAGTCCTCTTTCAGATATTTTAGCCTGTCTTTATACGAAATGTGAAACATGCCTCCACGGGCGAAAATTCTCTCAGTAAATTTAGACTGAACACTCTCAATAAGTTCAACCATATGGCGAGTATGGGGACTCCATAACATGGGACAATTATTCAGTTGGGACACAGTCGGAGGGCTAACGTTTTCTCGTGAACGTGCAAGTCCCTCATTTTTCAGCCAATCAGCTATGCCATCAATAGCAGCAGCTTGCATTAGGACAGGTTTCCCTGTGCAGTACACCTTGACATCGTCCGCATACATGGAACACAGCACACCGGATGGAATACAACCTGGCAAGTCATTAATGGGCGCACATATGCAGCAAAAAGCTGGAACAAAGTTTTCATGTTTCTCGAAGAGAATGCTCTTAAGATATAATTCGCCTTGCATTGCGCCATATGCACTGCTCTGGTAATATACTCATTAAAAGACTTGGAATACAATATGCCCAAGTCCTTAAGTGTATCCGGTTCCTTTAGCTCAACACCCTCGAATGAAAATTTGGGAGACGAGGGGCAGTTGGGACCCAGTCGGAGGGCAACCGTTTTCTCCGGTGAAACTGCAAGTCCCCATTTTTTAGCCCAATCAGCTATGCCATCAATAGCAGCTTGCATTAGGACAGGTTTCCCTGTGCAGTACACCTTGACATCGTCCGCATACATGGAACACAGCACACCGGATGGAATACAACCTGGCAAGTCATTAATGTACATAATAAACATCAATGGACCTAAGCAAGATCCTTGAGGGACACCACTGTCCGTTCGGTATATTCTAGAGCAAGTTCATTGACCCTCTGCTGCCTATCAGAAAGAAACGCCTTCAAAAATTTGAAAAGACATCCCGTAAGTCCAAAGCTTTTTAATTTGGAAAACAAGTGACATAAAGGAATGGAATCGAAGGCTTTGGAGAAATCTATGTAGACAGCGAATATAGATTCTTTTCTGTCAATGGTGTGCTGCCAAGCTGGGACACTAGAGAGCAGCGCAGAGGCCGTAGACCTTTTGGGGAGGAAACCATGCTGGCATGGCGACAAAAGATTTTTTACACAGAAGAAATTTCTTAATTTGCTCACACACAATCCGTTCCATTACCTTGCTAACTGAAGAGGTTAGACATACGGGCCTGTAGTTTTTGAAATCATTCTTACTACCTTTTTTGAATATCGGCCTAACAAGACCCAAGCGCCAGATTTCCTGGTACTGTCCCTTTCAAGAGTATCCTGTTGAAGAGAAGTGTAAGAGCAGGAGTGATACCTTCTGCAGCTTTTTTGAGAAATATATATGGTAAACCATCTGGTGACGTAGAGCATCGAAGCGGAAGCTTGCTGAGGACCCGAAAAACATTTTCATAATTAATATCCACCCAATCGAGTTTGTGTACCGGTACATCCCCACTCAAATTTTTTGTTTTCCAAATTTTCCTTTTTGTAGAATGATTCAAAATGGGTTGCAAAAACTTCAGCTTTATCGCTATCGTTTGTAAGTGTTGCACCTGACGGTGAAGTGATGGTATTGATTAGTCCGGATTCTTTAAGTCTAGCGTTACAGTAACTCCAGAACCTTCTCTTATTCCTAGAGCATGCAATGCGCTCCTCATGCTTTAGTTCAAGTTTTGCTATTTTCTTTTTGAGTAAGCGAGTTATATAAAGGTAACGTGGATTATGCAGATGATTTCCACGCTTGAACAGTCGCTGAACTCGAGCCTGAAGATCTTCTAGGTAACGAGGAAGCCTTGGAGCATTCGTGTTGGTGTAAGCATGTGGAATGAATCGGGAAATAAGAGAATGACAAAAGTCAACAAAACTGAAGTAGCAATCATCAATACTTTCCATGGACTCAAAGACAGTACGCCATTCTATTGCAAGGAGTTGATCACAGATAGATATATAGTCCCCTCTAGCGAAAGTCAATGGTTTCGTGTGGTGGGCTGAACAGACAGATGACTATTCGTGGACATATTAAAGGAAACTGTGGCATGGTCTGATGTTGAGAAAGGGGCTCGAACTGATGTGTTACTTATGAGAGAGGGACAATTAGTAAGGACAAGATCCAAAATATTACAATCGTGTGTGGGTTCTAGCACCACTTGCTTGAAATTATGGGATTCAACGAAGCTCATGAAGAGAGCGCTATCTTTACTGAGACTTTTAGTGCCCCGTTTGTAAGATGGCCGAGACCACGAGATATCGAATAGGTTGAAATCCCCCACTAGAACAAGCGGCATACGGTTTTCGCAGAGGCCTTCAGCATAAGAGAGAAACTCTTTAAAATCTTCCCCCTTACATGATGGACTACGGTAGCAGAGAACAAGAATACAGTCACCGCTGATTAGGGACATTTGTACGGTGACACACTGGAGATAAGCGGAGAAATTGAGAGAGGAAATGAGAAACGAAGGAATATTGTCTCGAATAGCAGCTAATACTCCGCCACCTGGCATATCCCCTTCTCTGTCACAACGATATATAAGGTAGGGACGATGAGCTGGCCAACGCCGATTTATTTATCTATGTGGCTTACACCATGTCTCTGTCACGAATACGCCAGAAGGATTTTTGGAGAACAAGTGATGGAGATCAGGAATCTTATTATTAATAGAACGTGCGTTGAAAAGAAGGAAATCATCTGTAATATTCAACCGAGCAGGATGGTCCGATATGCCGAAGTGGGGGGCGTGGCCCTATAGTGAAAGTCTAAGATTATCGGAGGGAGTCGTCAGCGACATGTGCGATTGTTTCGAAGGTCCACAGAAGTTACTCCGATTCCGACCATTGGAGTTCTTCGGTCGTTCAGGGGGGTGCCGCCGGGCGATGATGTTACCTTTGGAAAGCTCCTCAATCAACTGTGGATCTCTTGAAGAATGCACCACTTCCCTCAAGGCCTCCATGTCAAATTTTCTTGTGGCTACCTCGTCGGCCTGTTCCCCTATCCCAACCCAACTGTGGATTGCGCCTCAGCTTTCCCTTCTATTTTTTCGCCATCTGCTCTCGCCTTAACAATAGTGGAGTACAACATCTTGGAATCAATTGTAGCAGCATTCTGGAGACGAGTCATACAGTCTTCTAGAGAAGTGGGGGGCGTGGCCCTATAGTGAACCCCCTCATTTTGGCGAGCATCAATACTCGTCAATCTATCCAAGCGAGCTTTTCATAGTGCGTTTAACGCTTTCTCTATCCTGTCTGTACAAGAAGGCAAATTGGTCTAACAGCATTGAGGCCCATAGGGGGAGGTCTTTCTCCTTATCTCGATCGGAAGATCTGCGTTGTGATCCACGTGGCATGAGGAATCAATGAACTAGCGACGACTACACTTCAAGTAAATGAAAAAGTCGCAATGTACTAGACGCAAAGTAACAGCGGAAGGACTAGCAATACAGAATATCTTGTCCCAAAGATCCTTCAGGGCAGGTAATGATAGAAAAGCAACCAAAAATACCGAAGAAATACCTGTGAGACTTGAGCAACAGAGAAGAGGCCAGCGGCGAAACACCGCCGCACGCGCCAGTGGATAAGATAAGAATGAAATGAATGTGGAAGTCCGTTGCAGAGGACATTCGTTCGTGGACGCAGTACGCCGTACGCAATACGCACCACGACCAACCATGCTGGCAAAGTAGTTCAGGGCAGGTTGTACGCTTTTCGTGAGGCATTGTTCGGGAGGATGATCATCTTGCTGTGCGCTTCTCACTGATGGGATCCCTGTTCCGTAAGCTTGACTTCAGCGCATGCCACACGTTGGAGCATGTTGTCAAAATGTTCTCTGCAGTCGCTAAGATATGACATTTCATTTCATTCATGCGCGAAGCTGTACAAGCCGTATCGTAGCGCATGCTGCACGCTGAAAATCGCACGCGGAGCGGTGAAAGAACATTAAACTATCACAGCCCTAAAGCTTCACTACCAAAATTGGAAATGGAATGAACTGAAATGGAGTTCAGCTGATGGGAACTCATTGACATACTTTGAGGGGAACAGGATAAGTGAGCAGACGATATAATGAAGCGGTCCCGTGGGCTATTCTGATCTGTTACTCTATTTTCTAGGGTCACAGCTGCCTCTTTCGAATATGGCAGAGTTTGCCGGGTGGTACACGTGTGTACCAATACAATGCTCTGGTGTAGTGAGTGCTGGCCCATCTGCAAGAACCATGAAAGGCAGCTCCATTCAGCTGAAATGAGATGGGCCGTGCGGTTGGACACGACTCGACAGAGTCAGAAACGAGGACGTCAGAGCGGTCACACAGACGGCTCCTATCCAGCTGAAGGCACGAGAGCAGCGACTGCGATGGTACGGTCATGTACTGAGGAGGCCTGAAGACCACCCAATAAGGAAGGCATTGGAACTCGAGGTAGAGGGCAAGCGACCACGAGGAGCCCCAAAGAAAAGATGGAGGGACGTCATCAAGAAGGACCTCACTGAAGTGAAAGCCACGGCAGAAGATGCAGTGGATCGGAACAAGTGGCGACGTCTAACAAGAACAGCGGACTC
>MU954094.1:0-23421 GCA_036418165.1 Cooperia oncophora | reverse complement strand
CCGCTGCAGCTTGCGAAGCGGCCTTTGGCGTTCCTTTAGGGCATAGCACAAATTTTTATAAACTGTTCTTACGAACGGTGTCCTCATCGATCAAGTATCTGGCCATACCGGAAACGATTCTCGCATTCTAGCAGCTGTGGGAGCCACGCCGAACTTCTTGCGTATTTCGTCGTGTGTGAGTCCGATCTTCACGCGTTACTCCGACCGTATAACGCAACACTTTCATTTCCGTCGCGCTAAGGCGGGTTTAACTTCTTTAGTCGCAGGCTAGCAGTCAGTTCCGTATAACGTTACTGGTCATACCACATGTCGATAGATCTTCGATTTTGACGCTCTGAGATAGTTCTTGTCACACCAATTAACGTCTTGTCAGCGCTATTCTAGGACCAAGCTGCACTCACACACGAGTTCACCTCTGTTATCAGGGTGCCAATTCTCCAAGGTCTTTGAGGTCTTAAAAATGTGAGCTGAATTTCACTGGATGGGACTCGCTTGAATCGGTCGTGAATTACTCGATTCACCTGTTGTTTGGCCAGAGTCCGAACTTTGCCTGGCCATCAGAGCAAGCTTCCACTTGTTGCTCGAGCTTGCAGATTCCAAAGACTCGTTTTTTGAAGATCTCGTGAGATTGCATCCATGACGACCGCGAAAGAAAAGAGAGCGCAGAGTCTTCTTGTACCCCGACTTCAATGGGGAATTCCACGGAAATGTCTGTTGGTGTATCTTCGCCGCTCTTGTGCTGGAGCACAGCGTGCACATCTGCTCAATAAGCTCTTCGGGAAAACCGTGTTGCCGCAAGCAGTACTTTATAACTTCACGCGCAATACCATGAATGTTTTTTCAGAAAAGGACCAGAAAAACTAGTTGCAGTGGCTTTTGCTTCTCACAATGTCTCGCAGGAGACACGCGGCAGCAGAATAGCGATGGAGTTGCCAGCCAAAAAGATGTAATGATTGGTGGAAAGCTTGACGATTTCGCGAATACGTCCATTAACAATTCGTTCAAAGATCTTCATATGTGTGACAGCAGAAGAATTGAGCTGTAGTTTGAGCAGTCCGCAGGGCTCCCCTCCTTCTTTCAAAACGGAATCGTCCTGCTCTCTTGCTATTTCTTGGGGCTGCTTTCGGCAAGGCATCTTATCGATAAGATTGTCAAGCACCTGCAGAGTTCGTGGGTGCACCCGCCAGCACCATTTGCTTTCCACGATCGGCTTATCTTGCTTATGAGTCTATATAATCACTTGCCACCCATCATCGAATCTTCACGATTTGGTAGTGTGAAAGTAGTTCCACCACTTAGAAGAAGTAGCACCCTTTATCAGCCTTTATTAATTGCTATCACCCACCGTTAGTGTTCCCATCTCATCCTTTATATCACCTGTTGAAACCAACTTACCAGCTGTTGCTGGGACTCGCACTGAATTCCTGACAAACAAGCACTTAGTGGATTGTATATAGTATAGGACTGTATTGCGTAATACTGAACTTCAGATACGTCTATGTAAAGTCATGGGTACTGAAGCCGATCTCTGAATGGTGTAGACCAGCAATAAAGTTGTCAGCGTGGGAGTGTGTTGAAATTCTTCTGGATACATATTCAACGTACAAGTTTTTACGCGGATTCGTACTGATGCTAGAAGGGCAAAGGTATGTGTGGTCTTGCCATCTCTTCCTCAGTGATGACTTGAAAAGATATTCCGCGATCAAGTGATCAGTGAAACTTCGTGCATTCAACATCTTGCCGATAGCCGTTTATCATAGGTCCGGCACTTGCCGCCTCCGCTGGAAATGGCGAGAAGCTGCACAGACGCATGAGTCTTGCACACTTTGCACTTTTCAGTCTGCAAGATAACGACTTACACGTTGAATCACGTGCATGCACTTTGTTGTATGCAGCGTCGTAGGACGATTTCATTTACTTCGCTGAGAATCTTAGCTTGTCGACTCTACTGCGTTTGAGGCTTGACGAGACTGCGCCTGCCTTGCCCTGCGATTAGTGAGGTAGAAGTGTGGAGGAGCAGCGCGTCTATGGCTGCTCATACTTCGCCATTCGAAGGGCGGAAAGTGAGAAGTTGCGGACCTAGATTGTTAAGGCCGTTGACGATGCTTGGGTGCCTTCGGCCCTAAAATGCTAGTAGGCGCCTATATAGTGGGGACATGGCCGACAATAACGGAGTGAACACGGTCAAATCCTGCTAAAGGAAAGAGTCTTCGTTTCTCCACTGTTTTAGTGGATCAATTTTGGAATTGGTTTCCTGAATGGCACTTACAATAGCGCTACCGAAGGTACGGCTGCATATACTATATATACCCATGTATGCATGCAGCATCACGGCCGCTTCATACCAATCCCTTCGCTTCATAATTTGCTTAGCAAATGAATCAATTAGAGCGTCTGGAACAGTCGTCCATTTGTGGGCGGGGGCAAGGGGGCGTTTGGGACGTAAAGTGCTTGATAGCGCCCTTATAAGGGCACCTTCCCTGGAAAAGGCATTATGCAGCGCCTGCTCAGGGTCGCGGAATTCCGTCCTGCCAGGCGTATAATCCTGCTCGTCTTGGAGGATTTATCGTGCCAAACTGCCTTTAAATGCGTGGAGGCATTTCGCTGACTTGATCGTGGGAACTGTCTTAAATTTGCAACTACCCTATCGTTATGGAGGGGTGGCCTGAGTCCCGTGAAATTTTACGCAAGCGGTGATTTTTCACACGAATTTAACGCGTATTTTCACCCCGATATACGCCCATACCTTGCTCATATGTCCTTTTCTTCGAATGTCTACGAAAGAGAAATGAAATGCATCGTGAAGTGTCTGCGCTTCGAGTCCTACTGTGACGACGTCGTTCTACAGCAACTATTTCTTTGTGCACAGCGTAATGTAGTCACAGCTGACGTTCCAGACATCTAGCTTGCCCGTGTTTTTAGGTGGTCGCTGTGATTCATTGATTGCTTCAAGTCTTTATTGCAAAATAATTTCATTTCACGTTTAGATCTCTCATTGTGCAGTCCCTTCACTTTCTGTTTTGGAGAATTTTCATCGCAACCGATCGTCGTGTGGCTTACTATGCTTCTCTCGGCAGACAGATTTTGTCCTCAGTATTCGTAATTTCTATCAAAGATTGCGTTATAGATACTGAAGGGTGAGTTTTTGGCAAACACGGTTTTTCTAGCGTTCGATGGACACAGTATTGTTCAGGCATAACACTGAGCGGGAACCCTCAAAACTTTGACAGCTGGAAGTTTTTTTTTTAACAAGCACAACATTCTCGTTGTAGGTCACTACAGCAAAAACTCGCTAATCGTTGGTTTTGCGGTAAAACCTTGTTTCACCTAAGTGGGTGGAGACATTTCGCTGACTTGTTGGAACTGTCTTAGGCAGCGTTCATACTTGTAGCGCTACAGCGTAGCGCTACAGCGCCGCTTCGCAACGTACTGCAATTTCCAACGTTAGGATGATTAGAGTTGCTTACAGAGAAAAGTGGGAAGGTTGCTGGAGTTTTCTTGAGAAATTCACGGAAAGGTGAGACTGATACAGCTGTAACTATCTGACCATCCTTGACAGTTACTCCATTAGTCACTATTTTTCTGGTACTGCTTTTAGCGTAACAGTGTCCTTCTGTCCTATTAAGAGCATTTTCTGCAAAAAACACCCAAAGAGTACTCGCGCCACCTAAAAACACGCACGCATTTTTTTTACCGGAGACACAAGAACCATAAAGGAACTTCTTGTTTGCATTGTGCTAACGCATTGGTGACCAGACAGTCTTCGCGTGCCTGTTGTGGGAGATAAGGCCATTTTTTTCTGCTGCCGACAAATGCGACTGAAATAAAATCTTTGATTGAGTAATGCCTCGAAAACCGGCATGAATCTTTTTCCTGTGATCCAGGCAGAGATTGGGGGATTGGGGAAATTCGAAAAGCAGATTTCGCTCCATAATCCATAAGCGGCATTGGATTCTGTATTCATTCTTTCTGTATTCAACCGTCTTCTCTTTTCTCATATTTATCTGATAGTGAGCTCCTGTTTTCTACTTTATCACATTTTAATGTAGTTTTTGATACAGAAGACTGTGATAATTGGTTTTATTTATCGTTTTTGACTTTAATTATTTGGTTAGAGTTGCTTTGGTTTTGATGGCTTTGCTTGATAGCCTTAGTGGTCTGCTTCAGCGTTGAACTCCGATGACCGAAATTAGTTTTTGGCGATCCAGCGTACAAATGGCAAGACATGATGTTTTTAGGTGGCGCGAGTATTCTTTGGGTGTTTTTTGCAGAAAATGCTCTTAGTAGGACGGAAAGACACGGCACTATTCAACTATTACTACCCCAGATTTCCGGAAACGGGCCGGATTTTGATCGACTTTTTTCTACGGGGGTGGATTTGGCTGAAAGTTGGGTTCTAGGGGTAATTCGACCTCCTGAACACGAATATCACATCCGCTCCTCTCGAAACCGCCTGGCGCCCGCGCCACAGGCGCCGGCGCCAAAGTACCCTAGATCACGAAATCCGCTGAAAACTTGTACCTAGGGGTAGTTTGACCTCCTAATCACGAATATCACATTCCCTCGGCTTGAAACCGCTCCGCTTCCGCGCTACGGGCGCCGGCGCCAAAATGCCCCAAATCACTGGCGCCTATGGGCGCGGGCGGCGCCAGGCAATTTCAGGCCAAGTGGATGTGATATTCGTGTTCAGGAGGTCGAATTACCCCTAGAACCCAACTTTCAGCCAAATCCACCCCCGTAGAAAAAAGTCGATCAAGATCCGGCCTGTTTTCGCAAAACTGGGGTAGTAATAGTTGAATAGTGCCAGAAGGACACTGTTACGCTAAAAGCAGTACCAGAAAAATAGTGACTAATGGAGTAACTGTCAAGGATGGTCAGATAGTTACAGCTGTATCAGTCTCACCTTTCCGTGAATTTCTCAAGAAAACTCCAGCAACCTTCCCACTTTTCTCTGTAAGCAACTCTCCTAACGTTGGAAATTGCAGTACGTTGCGAAGCGGCGCTGTAGCGCTACGCTGTAGCGCGACGCTGTAGCGCGACGCTGTAGCGCTACAAGTATGAACGCTGCCTTAAAGTTGCAACTACTCTATCGTTATGGAGGGGTGGCCTGACTAGACTGTACCCCCTCCCAGAAACTTCGCGAGCCTTCCCACTTCTGTTGTTACCTGTTATGAATAGGAATGGAAGTTTGGAGGCGCTGATAAACTCCTCTATGGAATTCACCTTTCTCCCATCTTCGATTCACCGACCGACCTAGAAATATGGATCTGTGGAGCGTTTACGTGACTTACTGCTGTGCTGTAGTTTCATTTGAGTGAATTAAGTTGTCAAGAACTTCCAACTTGACGAAATCCCGCTCCACGGTGACACGAAAGCAAAGGCATTCTGCTAATGCTGCCCTTCTCTGTTCATTATAGAGTCCTCCCCATACAACCCGAACGGCAGGTTATATTCGACCTCCACACTGTGCATCCGCGAGGTACTCTGACCCTGCCAAAAATCCACGCCGGAGACACCTGCACTTGTACATGTGGTAGCTAAATTTCTCGGAAACTTGTCCTTCAGATGTTTTGTTTTGGCACGAAGATTACAGTAGATTGCTTTGAAACCGCTCGGTACGTCAGAGCGCCGGCCGCAAAACCGCTTGTAGCATCAGCATTCGTGGAGCGGATGCCAGGAATGTTCGTTTACATTCGCTTCGAGTGGCTATGTTATTATGTCCAGGGAATTTGAGATATCATCGGGGACGAGGGTAAGTTTTAACTAAGTGTACCCTGAAAGAAAACTTCGAATAAAATTTGGCCCAAATTCCGAAGAGTGTATAAAATAAAATATTAATGGTGCAGTTTTGTATATTGGGGAATCATTTAGCGACTACAGATTAATAGCCGAACGCCTTACCCACAATGTGTCTCGCGCAGCGGGTCTTTAGGCATTACTTTTTAACCTGATTAAGCCATCCTACATTGCAAAACGTTTCCTTTCAGATCCGGAGATGGCAATCTCGGTTCCCGGTCTTCTAGCCAAATGTCATTGATCAATGATGTCCCCTTCTAGATGGGCTTGTTTATGTTATGTACATAAGCGACAGGCAGTATTATCTCTCGTTTGCTTGGAGAACTCTGTTTTTCCAAAAGTTTCCTTATGATGTTATTTAGAGATTCTATGTATTTCTCAATATTTGCGTACAACGTGAGATTTCTATCTTATGTGCGCGAATATTGAGGAGACCGTATACTTTTTTTGAGCCAGAATATATTCGGAGAGAATTATTCATGTTTTGTGGAGATCTATTCGTGTAAAGTGACTGAGTCGTTGAAGTGCTGGGCACTTGAACGATCGTGGTCATGGTCGTTCGGAGTGTTTGGCTAGAGCCGATGTGCCACCAACATTATCTCCCTAATCGATTGGACTGTTTTGCATAAAGCTTAGAAGATTTTTTTCATGAAACGTAGTGGTTTGGAGTTTTAGAGTTGTCTTTTGAACGCTTATTAGGTTAGTTTTCTACTCTGTAAAACATATAACTCGACTGGAATTAAATAGTCTATAGGAAGTTTGTACAACTTTCATAATCCTGTATTAGTTGTATAGTAGAGCTGAACTATCAGATGTCCTGACATGCTTTATCGTGCATGTATTCATGATGTAGTTCATGGAATTTCTTCCCTTTGATTCACTCGCGGGTCTGTTTCATTGACTACATATTTAAATAAATGTTATGTTCAATTGCAGCATTAAAGTTCCTCAAAAGGTCGTCGCCTTACGTTTTCTAGTGCTTGTGGTTTGTCAGGTTCATTCATAGCAACTTCGATCGCATTTCAACAGTTTCTCTTGGTATTGTCCTCGTCCAGGTCCAAGCGTTTTACATATTGACGTTGATATTTGTATTTTCGCTCTTGTGGTTTTTTTTCTTTTGACGAAAGCTGTCGTTCCTTAAGCGACGGAAATATGGTTGTTCGATTTTGGTTATGGTCATAATGGGGGAGGAGGTGCACGGTGCAGCTGCTTTCAATGTTTCCGTTGTTCTACGGAACTTCAAAACCTTATTAAGGCGTTGTTTTGAGGGCGACAACAGAATTTTTCTTCGAGATCTCCTTTATTGTTATTTTCCACGTTCTTGAACCCAGCGTGGTGGGTTAGAGACAGTCTCTGCGCTCAACCGATTGCTAGGCGTCCTTCCTTATGCAAGTGGCTGGCCACTCCAAGCCTTTAAAATTGTCCGTTTTCCCCTTTGGCTTCACGATAAGTAACGAAGGTGCTACGGTCCCAGAGGTAGCTGTTCTGACGCCTCCGCAGTTTCCCCGCCCACCAGAATTCAAAAGAACAAAGGTAGAGGAGTTGCACGAGGATTACGCCATTGAAAGGGAAGAAAGTGAGCAAATTGAGTAGTTCTGTTCACATACTAACAACTAAATAATATCCCGGCTCAAAAAATATTTTGTGTCATGAAACCAGTTTTTACACAGTGTTTTTCGTTTTTCTTTATGAGATGGTAATAAAATAGGATGACGCAAAGGAACGATTAGTGAGTGAGCGAGAGGGGTAAGATGTCGGTTTTGGCATAAAAGCAGGTCTGCAGAACTTCTACAAAGAGATAACCGAGGGTCTCCACGGTGTCCTCCACAATTTTCTTTCTTCTTTTCTTCCTTCTGATGTCTTTCGCGATGGTAGGTTCATTACTGAGCGCCACTGAACAGAGTATGCAATCGCAGGGTTTGTTTTTAATGTCACAGTGACGGCCTTTTTGAAGCCGTAATTGTGAATTGAATCATTTGAGTTATTTGGCATTTGTAGTCATCGTGACATTGGATTAGTGATTAGTTGCAACTCTTTGTGCTTTTCCTGTGTTAAATAGAATTACAGGAAAGCTCTACGAGTGCGATAGCGGTTCCTTGGCAACCTCATAGTTTCCGTTGCGGCCATACGTCTTGAAATCGCTCAAAGAGTGGGGGGGGGGGGTGATGGAGAGGAAAGGAAGAGCTCATGGGCGGCAGAACCAACACATTTCCAATGCAAACCAACTACCACTCTAAAATCTTTTCGAATAGCTGTGCTCACGTTGCTTTCTCGCCTTTGCGGGTGTTCTCGATCTCTATTTAGTGCTATACTCATTGATAACTGCAGAACTTCTTTATTACTATGCACTATCACTTTGTTGACCTCACGTCGTTACTTCTGTTTTCTGACATACCAGAGTGTGTGAGAGAGAGGGAGGGGGAAAGCTCGAACTAAAATAGATCTTTGCGTGGAGATGTGGGTAAATCAATAAGATATTGAATTGGTAGACATCATTGACTAAATTTGCTAGCTCTCACTAGCGAATTGTGAGTGGTCGAAGTTTTGGGGGAAGTTGCTGTTGGCCTGTGAGTCAAGGTGACATCCGGAAATGGGCACAGCTTTCCTTGGCGCATAGAGATTAATTTCGCCGTGATAAGGTCAGAACTTACGATTGGTGGTGAGTTCCTGTGTGTACCGTGGGCAGAGAGCAGTACTCATTCGTCGCCATGCGGAGGTAACGATATAGAACTAGCAGCACTGTAAGATAGGTACCTAGGTGGGAACGTTCGCATTTTGCGTCAGCTTTTAGAGCGTGCGCCAGCGTACGATAGGGTTTTTCAGCACTTGAGGAAGTTAAGGATCAGTCCAGCGTTTCAGTGTATGTCACCTGGCTCATACCCAATACCTGACTCAAAGACTGAATGCATTCTGACGCTCGTTGCGCACGTCCTCATAGGTCAGGACCTTCGCCTACTTGTGCAGCACTAATTTTGGGAGTCCTGATCAAGATGGTCCCTGCTCACATCAAGTTTTAGTTGGTCACAGCTCTCTTCTCAGCAGGGCACATCATTGGTTGGGGATTTTAGTCAAGTCTGTACGACCCTTCCCCTTTTTTGGGTTGGTACGATCCCCCTCCGGCCCTCTGTTCCTCCTCCATCGAATCGAGCCGTCGAGGGGGGGGGGAGGGAGGGAGGTAAATAGCACATGTGAAACAGGAAAAGCCGCGAGACAATACGACCCCCTCTACCAATTTTCAGATTTTCCCCAACTTCCTGCCACTTTTTTCAAAATTTCCCGAAAAGTTCCCTACTTTTCCCCAAAAATTTTGCTGTCGAGCGGGGGGGGGGGCATATAGTACGCATGAAACAGGAAAATCACCAAAAGTCAACTAAACTCCTAGAAAGGTCAGCAAATGCGACCCCTCTCTCTCTCCCAACAGTGAGCAAGTACGACCTTCCCCCTTTACAACGTCCATGAAGCGAGAAAAATCAACTATCAAAATAAATTTTTCCCAGCCCAAATACGACCCCTCTCCCTGGCGGCCAAATACGACCCCCTCCCTACTGGGGATTCCCTAACGATGTGCCTTGCATGTAGCAACTTTGGTCTCCTCAATATTTTGACCAGCGTTCCTAAATACGTGGGTCTCCATTGTAACTTCCGTCGAGTGGAGTGCTGAGAATGCCTATTGAATGACGCCATAAAAATTAGCTATCCATCTACTTTAGTACTCTTCGTATCTCGATTTTTCTACAACTAGCATGACGTTATATGGAATTAACATTGTGTTTCAAGGAAATAACGGCATCAGTGGACAACATGGTCCAAATCCAGTGGCTGAAGGAGAATGCTGCACGTGCTATAATGTTCATCAAGCGTGAGCCGACGTTGTTCATTCAGTACGTGGTGTTAGCCTGTATTGCAGTTGGAATGTTCACCCTGGTTATGCAGTACAAAATCCAGAAGTCTTTCAAAAAGCAGGAAAAGGTAAGGAGTAAAGTTAGGTCGCCAACTTCTTTATGTTTGCTTTTTCGATATACTTAACGGCGAACTTTTTCAGACAAAATTTTGCCAAAGCTTAGAGATATAGGTCCTCGTAGTATTGTGCTGTCCCAGAGCATCATTGGAATCTGAATGTAAAAACATGAGGATTCGCCAGAAACTTCATTGCGAAAGACTTTAAAGATCCATAAGGATCCGAAAAACTTGCAAAAAGGTTATTTCTATGTCCCTTCAAATATTTCGATGCATAGCACCTTCCTCAACGATCACCTGCCGAGCGTGGGAATAGGAATCTTTGCGGAAGTGCCATTCAACTTTCATTTTTCTTACAGCGTTTTTCGCTATATGTGTTAAAATTTCCAATGTGACCTCCTAGAGGTTGGGTTTTTCAAATCGATTGTGTTTAAAAAAAAGATAGTGACTTATCCGGACTTCAGTACCTGTAAATCTTTGGCATGGTACAGCTAACAGTATGTCCTGTTGATTTGTGTCATGGTTAGAGTATGATTCAATTAGCGAAATATTATAGTTAATAGCAAAACGCTTCTTATTGTAAATGCTCGTTGTTCAGATTCGAAAGCAAAAAGAGAAGATTCTTCGTAAGTTACACGGTAGCCGGAAGAAGGCTTCAGAAGAAGCCGAGGCTCTCGAGAAAGACAAGGATGCATAAGCTTGGAGAATTCCTTCCAAAATCGCCTGCTGTTGTAATTGCTGGGATCACAACCAGCGTAATTATTTTTCAGATTTATAGTATTCTTTTTATGGAGCAGGACTTTTCCTATATTGGTTTCATATTCGTAGGAAGACCCGCCATCAATTTTCCTTATTTGCACGCCAGAATGGTGACTTTCATTTGTGATAGAAGCTAAAGCCCTCCTAATTGTCCCTAACGAGTCTCAGTGAGGAGGCGGGCAATTCTATCTAGCTGCGCGGTAATTTCAGGGTTGCACTACCGCACTACACGAGTTGCCGTTGAAGTCACGCATTTGCTCTTTTTGGCGACGTGTTCTTTAGAGCAGCAGTGGAATAGATCCCTTTGATAATTTGAGTGAGTCATGAGAGCGCACTACTCGTACGCAAAGCTGCGGCACGCTTACCACCGGGACGACCCGCAATAGAATCGCAATAAAATTGTATGACGTGTACATCCCACCTCTTCTTTGGTTCTTTGGCAAATGCGGCTGTGTCTCTGATCTTCTAGTGTTAGCAGAGATCGGAATCCCGGATTTCCTCTCTCACTTGCATGTAGCGATTTAGTAAGAAGCTACCAGGATCGTTTTGTCGATGGCGCGTTGAATAACGCTTACCTCTTGCTCATCCTGCCGGCTTAGAGCGCAGGTCTCAGGTCTACCATAAGGCGGAAGGACTGCAGAATCTAAAAGGCGAGCACGGACCCAACTGTGCTTCTTTCTTTTCGCTACTCCATCGATGTTAATGAATGAGAGATATAGAGCTAGATTCATATTGCTTTCCCGAATCAATCGCGCACACATAGCTAGAGCAACCAGCTCCTTTGAAAAGCCATTCGACTATAACTATCAAAGTGGGTCCACAGAACATAGTGGTAGTTGATCGCGCGCCAAATCAGCCATTTTGGTTAGAAGATCCATGTTTTCCTGATAGGTGACCTTAGTTTACAAAGTGCAGGTAGTCTGTAATTGCTATGCAGAATTCTATTGTGGCTTGAAAGGGCTTCAGAATGATGATGTTGTAGTTTGTTTAACATTCAGAATTCATTTGTATCTGTAATTATTTATTTGTTTTGTTGACTTGTGGACACTCTTGGAATCCCTGAGATGCGGCAGGCGAGGCTGCGTAATTCAACTAAACGTGGCAGTCACCGCGCTTTTGGTGGGAAATTTTCACCTGAGACAATTGTGATCGTGTCTTCGTACAACACGGAAGAAGATGACAGACAGTCTAAAGTTGATATATCCCACGAGTAACCCATCCTAGGCCATGTCCAAATGCCACCCCTACCGTCTCAGGGATAAGGTGTGTATTTTCTATGGCTTCAACACTCGAAGTTTTTGCGTTGAACTGACCGAATTACTTTTCACCTTTGGCAATTGTAAGGCAGGAGTTCCAATACATGGCATCAGTTTGCGCTTATCATGAGGAACACCTGGCTTTACTTGCGAGTAAGAAGCGTGTAATAAGTGCAATAATTACTGTCTGCGATCTCACACATAGTTATGTTGTAGGTTTCGCTCATTGTTTAAACAATTTGAATGCTTTATAACGTCGTGTTATTTTATTTCCTAAAATCATTGGCATCTGTGGATTGGATCTTTCCAATGAAGGATTTTTACTCGCCGTTCATGATCTTATAACCTTATTTGCTTAGCGTTATAGCTTCCGCATCCTTGAAGACAAACTGTACCCTCATCTCCGAGCATGACACTTGCCATATGTGAGCTAAAAGGGTCTGCAGCCGCAGTAGCCTGCTACTTTCTCAGCTCAGAGGCTCAAAGACGCACGGAGACTGTAAGGTAGTGCTACCAGAGCGCGTCCAACGTTGAGGAATCCCCAGCAGGGGTGGGGGCATTGGCCTGATGGTGAGAATTTTTTGGAAGTTGTTTGTTTCTGTTACGCTCTCTACGCTGTTGGGAGAACTCCAGTGTGGGGGAGGGGGTGTATTTGAGAGGAAGGAGAAATTCGCCACGTTGTCCGGTTGTTTACGATTACGGTTGTTCTTTTTTCTTGGGTGCTATTACCTTTTCCGCCTCCTCGCTCGACAGAGAATTTTGGTGGGGAACTCAAAATCATTGGGAATTTTCGTTAAAAGTGGTAGGAAGCTTGGAAAGGTTGGTTGGCAAGAGAGGCAGGACAGTGGGTAGGACGTCCCCAGCGACTCCATACCGAGCACGTGCTATCCTCAAGGTGCAGCACTTGCTCTGATGCTGTCAGCGTAACGTACTTAACGAGAACAATCAGACATGAGGGGGAGTACACAGTAGCGCGTTTGAATGAGGCTAAACGCCTCGCGGCAGTGCCGGCGGAGTATGGAGCAGGGCGCGCTGTCGTTGTGGAAGTCACAACGGAACAGGGGTCGTATATGTCCGTGAAGGAAAGGGATAAGCGCAGGTTGAATCCAGAAAAGGGAAGACCAGTGACACATTGATGTTGTACGGTGGCCTGAATGAAAAAAAAATTGTTCAGGTTCCTGTTGTGAAATGACAGAAACAAGTTCAGCAAAGAGAGACGGGCGGTGACAAGAAGTAAGGTAGCCGCCCACGACGGCGTCATGAATCAGTAAAGAAACAAAATTTACGCTCGGACCTTTCTGGACCGTAGGAGCATACCTGATTGCACAGAAAAGCCTTATACGGAGTTTACACCTTCCCAGTACCTCTGCGTGGAAGTCGGATGCATGGCGCAATACAGAAGGGATGTCACTCGACGCCGAATGAACTGTTTCCTAACAACTTCGACGAGAAGATGAGTGCTTGGAGCATGCTTGTGTCTTCAGACAAACGGAAATTGGTACTGCACCAGGGGCGTGGGTTTTTCGTGCCGTCCAGTACCGTCCACGAGAAAAACAGGGAGGTTTTTCATAGTCGGCGTGGGAAAAATTCAGTGCTTCCAAAAAAGGATTCTCTCTAGATTCCTGCAATATTCTTGGTTTCCCCAAGAGGCCATATATGAAGAAATTTATGATTGTTTCAAAGCATGAAAACACGTGGGTGCCATTAACATTTAGGCAGCGTCAGAACCAAAAAAATCTCTATATATACCATTTTCACTTCAAATTCACCACTTTTCAAACCAAATTCATCACTCTTTTTAGACCGGGCAGTTCACCAACCAGATCACGCCAGACACCACTGCGAGCCCTGCCCCGACGGTCACGCCTACTTGTCAGCGCGGACATAGATTTTCAACACATGGCCGACTCCGCCCAGTCTTTAAAGGGTTTGTTGCGAACTTCGAAATTTCATAACTTTTTCAACTTTTTAATTTCACATCCACTCTTTGCACAACGAAGATACTCGTACCCGCGCATTTATGCACTGGCAATTTAGGCTCCGCCCCTTGGCCACGCCCACTTGCTTTTTGCGGAATTTTGATATTTTTTCAAAATTTTTGCATTTTTGGACTGCTCCGTGAAGCCCGCCCACTGCGAGAGGCCCCGCCCGGTCACTCACTGGTCACTCCGAACAAATAAACGAGGCAAAGTTTGTTCCTAGTGACGGACAAGACCCCAGCATGCCAAGACTCCATACTGCCGATTTGCACCATTTTTGAAAAGTGGGCGGGGCTCCTTCAAGGTGGGCGGAGCCTCTCACAGTGGGCGGGCTTCCTGGAGCAGTCCAAAAATGCAAAAATTTTGAAAAAATATCAAAATTCCGCAAAAAGCAAGTGGGCGTGGCCAAGGGGCGGAGCCTAAATTGCCAGTGCATAAATGCGCGGGTACGAGTATCTTCGTTGTGCAAAGAGTGGATGTGAAATTAAAAAGTTGAAAAAGTTATGAAATTTCGAAGTTCGCAACAAACCCTTCAAAGAATGGGCGGAGTCGGCCATGTGTCGACGTGTTGAAAATCTATGTCCGCTCAGCTATGTATCTATGTCAGCTGACAAGTAGGCGTGACCGTCGGGGCGGGGCTCGCAGTGGTGTCTGGCGTGATCTGGTTGGTGAACTGCCCGGTCTAAAAAGAGTGGTGAATTTGGTTTGAAAAGTGGTGAATTTGGTTTGAAAAGTGGTGAATTTAAAGTGAAAATGGTATATATAAACCAGAAGTTGTCGATGTGTCTGTGCGTCCGCTCGAACATCGGGGGCTATGTGAAAAATCATTTTAGGGAAATCTCACGCTTGGGATGGGTGTAACATGGGCCAACATCTGCAGAGCACACGCAAGCTGGTCTGAGCTCCGCCCATGACGGGCGGAGCGTGCGCCGAAGTGGACAGTGCCGAGGACGAAAATTCCAAAAACGTGTCCAGAGTGGCCCAGGAAATGAAGGAGTGAAGGTAAGCAACAAGGTTGCCATGAGAGGGAGTACTGACCCAGATAGGCGTTGAGTGTGGGGGGAGGAGCGCTTGCTGCGACAGTTTATAATTCGGTTCAGGGACACACGAGAATGGTATGATCGCCGTGAATAGGTATTCGCAAATACATATACTGCAAATGAAACGGGAACGTTTCGGGAACTCAAAATTTCCGGGCAACCTGACTGACCCTTAGCTGGAAACGCCAATGGGAGTACCCTCCCTCACACGCAGGAGGATTGCCCGGCGAAGCCGGGCGATAACTTGTTTCCAAAAAGTAGTTGTTTAAAGTAGGCTCTTCGATGTTCGCGCGCAATTTAAGAATGCGCGCGAACGTTTGAAGTTCAGGTATCTAATCAGATATATTTTCTTTTCCTTTTGTCCATTTCGCGTCTTTTTTTGGTGGGGGGGGGGTCGTACCCGCTTTCGGGAGGGGAGGGGTTTTAGCGGAGTTTTTACACAGCGCAATGACGTACCGTACCTTTAGAGTGATAATTTTATGAGAATGTATCATTCATAGTCAACTCCTACGAGCGCCTTGTTCGGGGAGTTCAGAATCTTCTGCGCTGTACTCAAATCCACACGCGGACTTGATCGGGGGAAAATCCTATTTTTCGAGCAGGCGGTGGAAGAAAAGCAGAGACCTGAACCGCATCCCCGTCAATGGGGACAGGTATACCGGCGCAAGCATCCTCAAGAAACAGTACGGCAGTTCATCGAGTATAGCAGACATCTTGATAACGAGACATTCCCTACAACATTTGTCTGCACATATAGTTACATGACCTGGATGGTAAGCGGAAGGTTGAAGGTATGGTCCGCGATCAGGTACAGTCGTTGGAAATGAGGCGTCGGGAGGGTACTGTGGTTCGCGACAAACAACCTCTTACCGCTTCCGCGGTATAAAGCTGTGAGGGAGGGCGCTATAGCGCAATATAAGTTCAGTAACGCCCCCTTTTTCCACTGACTCCGCCTCCAGACCTCGCCTTCAGCTCGCCTTACTGTGGAAAACGAAGCTGCAGAAAGAAAAAGCAAGAAAATCGTCACTTGTACGGTGGTAGAATTCTTGCTAGAGTAGATTTGGGGATGGGGGAGCAGTGTTGGAGATAGGGTCACTTGGGCACGTACAAGCTGGGACTGAAATGGGGTTCTATTTAGGGCGGTCGGCATGCTTTTTTTCTGTATTTTTTCCTTCACTATTGATGATTGCTCTTCTTATTGAACTACACTCGAGGTTTTCAAGAATGTTTATTATGTGGCTGACGTTTCGGTGAGATCACCTTCTTCGGAGCCTGAAAGGAGGAAGTCAATTTATGAACTATTCGACCAAATGCCTTACTCCCTCACAGAGACCTTCGACCCCACCCTAGCCATCACGCAACCAATCAGGAAAGGAAATTACCGTACCTGCCACATCCACTAAGTCAGCTACGAGTTGCACAACTCAAGGAGCTTACGGACCAACCGCATTCACGGTTCCATGGGGAACGCTAGTCTTATATACGGGGCTAACTCCCGCGTAATTGACAGAGATTCTCTCTTCCGGTTCACTTTGGATCCCTGAACTGGATCCAAAATGCTTCGAGGGTTTTGCGTGCAGCAGTTTGAATTTCTTGCTCCAGGACCTCTACCGTGACCCCGAAGTCGACCCCGCCATGGGCATTTACCCTGTGGCAACCCAGCGCAGTGGACACCCGTGACCTAGTTTTCCCGTCAAGGTGTTCTTTGACCCGCACGTGAAGTGACATGGCTGTTTCACCTATGTACTGGTCGCCACATTTTTAGCAGGTGATTTTGTAACCACACCCGTGACTGGGCAGTCTCCCTTCCTGCCGTTCGGGTAGACTACGCAGTTCGGAGTGCCACATGTGCTGTCGTAAAGACGGTTTTGAATCAACCGCCATTTCAAGTTGTGTGGAGGGATCTCCACGACGCACGTGAACAAACCACAGTCGAATATTCAGTTACTTCTGCCAAACGAGGTTTTTAGATGACACCTTTATTGGGCCTAACGTTTCGACCTTCTCGTCTTCTTCAGAGGCCTGAAAATGGCTCGAAGCTTTTAATTTGTTACCTACCCGACCAAACGCCCTCCCCACTCTAGCGTTTCCGACCTTGTTTCCCAAACGCTTCCCAAAAACTCGGTAATGAGTCCTAACAACTCACCGAAGGTATCACCGTGCGGAGCTCAGCTCACGCAGTGGGTTAGTTGAACCAGTAAGGACGAATGAGACTCACTTGTGTCTCACTGTGTCGCAAAAGTCAAAATTGTTATAGCGCACGTAGTCCTTACTGTAGCTCGCACTCTGATACAAACGGCAGGAATTCATTTGTAATAGCCAGACACTCATTTCGGTTGTTCATTCTTGGTTTTCTCGCGAAAATCCAGAATGACTCCAGAACTTTCCTGGCTGAAGTTTCCGTCTCGTACGCCAGTATAACACATTTAACATCGAAGTCGTTCCCGTTATGCTGCTCCACCTTATGCTTGCCAAGGGGAGTGGTCATGATATCACGCCTTTTCCCAGCTAGGTGTTCTCCAATGCGTGTAGCCAATACCCCAGTATAACACATTTAACATCGAAGTCGTTCCCGTTATGCTGCTCCACCTTATGCTCTGAGCGACGTAACCAAGTTCGAATGCGTTTCGAAGTTCGAATTCGACATCATGCCGAGGTTTCAAGAAGGGACTACATGGAGACAAACCACAGTGTTCTCTAGACCCAATCTCCTCAGACACTTCCTTATGGAAGTGATTGCTTCATCGGAGATGAGGGTACCACGAAGGGAGTTTTCCCCGTAAGGGGATCACCCCCCCCCGCTCTGTTGGTTGTTGTGTGCGTACTGATTCGACGCATAAGTGAGGAACGGTCATAGCCATTAAGCCGAGCAATTTCGCGTGCCATTCCCAACGACTCAATCCTTTCCTCCTCCCTCGTACAAACAGTCGCCGCCGTCCGGAACATATTCCTGACAACTGCTCGCTTAGTTTGGAGAGGGTGAGCCTGATCGGAAATGGACAATGATATTTCTTGGTGGTGGGCTTCCTATACCACTTTGTGAGGTACGCACCCTTATCAGACCTGACCTGGACGTTAAGGAACGGAAGCCAGTTGTCGCACGGCTTCTCGCGCGTTAACTTGATGTGTTCGGACTGCTCATTCATCAGTGCAAAACATTTGTCGATTTCACACTGGGAGGAGCAGATTATGAAGCAATCGTCGATCTATCGACAATAGAGCAAGGGAAGTCGTTCCAGTGCTGACGTTTCTATTCTGGCCATATAAAGATATTGCAGTATTGCGTGATGGCTAGGGTGGGATCAAAGGTCTCTGTCAGGGAGTAAGGCATTCTTTTGTGGGTGCTTGAGACTAGGGTTTTATCTGTCCCTGTTGTAATGGTGGTTCAGTGGTTAAACGAGAGCAAGAGATAGATAGAAGGAGCACAACGTTTTATTACTCACCAACGTAGAGCCCGAACAAAGCAGAAGTGCCTGGGCTCAAAGTTACTCGCCCTACAATCTTATGCCCCGCCCCCGCCAGCTGGCGAAGGGGCATCATCGGCGACGATGATACTCCCCGGGGCGGCGACAACACACAAAAAAAATACACAGCCAATATTGTATCATTCTGATGGCGTCGAAAGTTTTTGATGGCGTCGAGAGTTGCTGATGGCGTTGTGGCGACGGCGGCATGTGACGATGAGTGCTGTTGACGGCGAGGCGAGGATGGCATCTTGATCGTTGAAGGGCAGCATAGAGGCAAAGACGTTTGACTTTGCGGAAGTTTGTAGCGGGGAGGGGAATCAGAAACGTTGCCGTTTCTGTGGCGGCTGCTGCTGCCTTCTGCGTTGGTGACAGAGCAGCAAGTTGTGGTCGAGACCACAATTGCTGCACTTCACCTCGCAGTTGTCTTGGTGCCCCGTTTTGGGGCATCTAAGACATAGCTGCAATTTAGCAGCTTGGGCTGTGCGGGATACCGGGTCTGGGTAGCGGTTGCACCTATTAGTGTAGTGCGAATCCCGATTTTCGTCCAGGCTAGTGGGCTATTTTTCTCTCTAGGCGCACTTATGTGAACGGTCTGTTGGAGGACCCTTAGAAGCGGCACCGTTTTACTGCCTTTAGCTAGCGAGTAGTCTCGCAAGTGAGCAGATGTTTACGATGACTGCTGCTGTATTATAGCAGCATAGCTAGAAGACGATCTTTATAAATTGTTAGAACTGAAACTCAATTATATGTACAAGTGCGTGCCGAATAGATCAAAAGATCGCAAGACGGTTGAATACGAATGTTGACGCATATACACAAACCCGCGTGTTATATGGAGCGGGAAGCTCTTCGCAGCATCCCCGATTATGCGAGATTAATTAGCCGTTCCGCACAAACCTCCGGCGGAGTAAAACCGGTATCCTACGCTATGAAAGCGAAAGCCCGCTGAACTTACCTACATGGGGTTCATTTTTGGATGCGGGATCGCGCAGATCCTGCTTTTTGCCGATATCATGCAGTGGTGATATCGGCAGTCGAATTCTTTACCCACACTGCATCCCAACAGCAAATGATTGTGTTCCAAACAAACTTGAGGAAATTGATGATGACTGAGTTAACTGACGCTAACAAATAGAGAAGCATCATTGGTCCTCCAAAATAGGTTAACGCTAGCAAACCGGATACGGTACCAATAGCGGCCAGAGTTAGTTTCCAGTGCCCTGTAATGGCATCCAATAGGGGATCTATATTCGGTATGGTAATATCCGAAAACCATTGATGTTTAAGAGGAACTCCATGAGTATCAATCCCGAACGCCGAGACGTCCAGCGGATTGAGGAGGTGGTAGTGTAGTGTACCGTTCAAAAGGAATTTAGTTGGCCTATCAGAGCAATGAGCGCTACATTGCTCGTGTACTGTAGGATGATTGAAGTGAAGGATAATCTCATTCTCTTCGTCTGAAGGTCCGCATTTGACTAAAAATTGTTGAGTCTGGCAAGTAACTGTGACTGTAGCCTCCAGTGATGACTTGCAAATGGCTGTGAAATGCGCTCCCAGCGTACAGTCGTAACAGCCCGTGAGCTTCGAAATCTTGAAGCCACACTCTTGATTAATGGTCAGTTCAGCTACCACATCTTGCAGCATCTTTGACTCGATTCGTAGTACCATTTCCTCCTCGTTGGACGTAGCAACGATGCTTCCTTCACGAACCATGATGTTCGCGTGAGGAGTTTTTAGAGGTAGTATACTTTGTGGGTTTTCACAAATCTTATGGAACGAATCGTGTGGACACTGACAACTGTAAGGCGAACTTCCACAGCTGCACTGAACTCTGTTGGAACAAGTATTGAATTCCTGCAGTGCTTGAGTTGGTGTGCTGCATGCGACCGGAAGTTTGAAGTTAGGTGGTAACATATATGCCTCATCCTTCGAAATGGCAAAGCGCTTGTTCTCTAGAGGGTACAATGGCCTTTGGATTGATATCACAGTAACATTGAAGTTGTCAATGTTAGTAGCCATATACGGAATAAATGACTGCTCAACTTTTTTTGTTAGATTTGCGATTGTTATTTCTATGTCTAATTTCACCGTAGTAGTCCAATGAGGACATTGTGTTATTTCAAAGATCCGGTCAGATACTGGTCTGTGGGCGATTTTATAGAACCAGCAGCTAGGTAAAGGCAGGAAGCATCCACAGAACATCCCTCCGCAACTGTTCATACAGCCGGAGTATCCTGGATATTTTGCACTGCGACTCAACTCCGGAACCGTTTCATTTTGCTTGAGCCTGTCGCATTTGTTCTCAATGCATGAACCCGCATTAGCGCAGCGTTTTAGATTGATATATTGTTGACTTCGTCGGTCTAGTGAAAAATTCTGTTACTTTCGAACACTCAAATTCCACAGCTTTTTTGACGAACTTGGCCGATCCAACGGTTTTGTTGGCATGTAGGATTTCAATTTCTTGGTCACAGACCTGTTTTCGGCACATACTGCGTATTTCAAGAGGATAGATTTTATTTAGTGGCCTGTGAATGACATTGTGATTTGGCGTTAGTATTTTCGCTGACCTCACGAAGCCATCAGGCGAAGTGATAATCTCGGTCACTCTGCCGTAGGGCCAATTTCCTCTGGGATGAGGTCTTGCTCGATTAACACAATCTCGCCAATTTCTGGACAGGATCTGGTTAGGTGCCGAGGTTGTTTCAACAACTGTTTCTGCATTTCTCTAAGAGAGGTAAGGTACTCATGCCTCCAACATTCCCAGAATTTATCTGATATTGTTTCTGAGTTGCGTATTGCCTCTAGGGCCTGTTCTCTAGATTGTATCAGTTCAGGATCATAGGATGGATCTCCTATACTTTCAAAATTTTCGCTTTTCGGGAGAGAAAATTTGACATCGTGTTGAAGGAAATCGACTGGACGTAAGGGTATTTTTGTAACGTCCTCCGGGTTGAGTTTTGTCAAAGGCCTTGTGTTGAGAATTGCTTCTATTCTTGCCATTATTGTCGACATCTCAGTGAAGCTCAGCCTTTTTCGTCCCACTGATTTGTTCAGCGCCTTTTTAACGGAAGCGACTAGTCTTTCCCAAACGCCTCCCATCCAAGGGGACGCCGGTGGATTGAATAACCATTTTATCCCTTTAGTTGCACAATAGGACATCAAAGAATTCCCTGAGGATTCGTCATTCTCAAACATTGTGGCGATTATCTGCTCGCCTTGTTTGAAGTTTGTTCCACAGTCAGTACGCATTAATTTGGGACGCCTCTCCTCGATATGAAGCGTATGAAACTGTTTAGGAAAGCGCCTGTTGTCATATTTTCCACAACTTCGAGGTGCACAGCTCTGGTGGTTAAGCAAGTGTACAGGGCTACATAAATTTTGTCTTCGCTCTTCGAGGTAAAGGGACCCATGAAGTCACATCCTGTGTTCTCGAATGGTTTTGATGCGACCACTCTATCTTTGGGGAGTGCGGGCATCATAGGTGCACCAAGCGGTAGGCCTTGGTATTTTTTGCATATGACGCAATTTTTCACGTACTTCTTGAAGGCGTTTGAAGCCCGAGGGATCCAAAACTTCTGACGAGCTATAGTGAGTGTGTGTTCCTTTCCACAGTGAGCATTATCACGGTGTATTTGTTGTACAATCAAGCGGACCAGTTCCGATTTTGAGGGTACAAATATAGGCGATTTCGTGTCTCGAGGTAAGGCGGAATTTTGCAAACGAGATTCATGTCTGATGATATTGTTCTCATCTCGAACAAGTTTTTTATCGAGGAAGCGCTTCTGAAGAGCTTTGAAGTCTTCCTGGCTCTTTTCTTGAGTTATAATAATCCGTTCAGCGAGCTCGATATCAGTACTGGTTATTTCCTTTTCTTTAGTGAAATTCGAGACTGCCCTCAGTTCTATCTTCAGAGGGCGATTTCTATTTGTTAACTGGACCCAGTTATGTGTCGCTTTCCCGACTTGAGCCACTATTCTGAGTGTTTTAGAAAGGTTGGAGTAACGACCGAGATCGAAAAGTACTTCATTACTCCCAGTTTCTGGAGCGCTCTTGATATTCGGCAGAGTGATTAACTCTTCCTCTTCCGGAATGATTTGAATTGAATCTAATTTCCTAAGTGGCCATGTTTCCGGACAGTTTTCTAGCCAGCGCGGGCCTTTCAGCCAATCGCTTTCGTTTATTTCCTTTGCATTGAGTCCTCTTGTCCCGGCATCGGCTGGGTTATGAGCAGTTGCGACATGGAAAAAGTTCACGGAAATATTTTTGGTCTCGAGTTTGTTCTTAATTTCGAGGATCTTTTTGCATTGATTCTCAACAAATAGTGGTAATTTTTTGCTGCTCTTTAGCCAGCACAGCGCGATTTCGCTGTCCGATACGATTGAGATCTCATGCAACTCCTTATAGTTTGTTACGATATTACTGCTTAGTCGTGCTGCCATTAGAATTGCAACCAATTCAAGACGTGGAATGGTCTGCCTTATCTTTTTTGGCGTCAGCCTTGTTTTACCACTAATCAATGGCGACACAATATTAAATCGCACTGTAAGTAGGCGCAGGTCGACATGGCGACCCCGCTCGCGTCCGCGAAGGCCCAGAGGCGATTTTTCGCACCCGAGAATTGACCCGTTATGAGGCGAATAGCGATGTAATGCATTAATTGAGCGTTGGTTTAGTTAGGTTGTTGCCATGTTCTGTGCATAATTTCTTAGCAAGGTTGGTTTTCAACTCTGTTTTATTATTTGTTATGCGAAATACTTCTCTCATTAATGATTTCAACTGAATGAGAAGTGGACTTGACATCCCAATAGGATCGTAGACCGAATTTATTTGACTGACTATATCCTTTTTTGTTAGTTTTTCCATTTTGGGAATGCTTGTTGGTTACTATGAAGGAGTCTTTTTCTCTATCATATTTAACACCGAGTAGCTTCATATAGGAGCACTTAAGTTGATCAATTTCGGGTATTTGCGAGTTGACTCGTTTGATTTGATATGTATATTCCCTCAAATTCATTCCGATTTCTTTGAACAACTTTTTCGATTCGCTGTATTTGCGCATGGCTTCCTCTGGCGTTTCAGCCTGCATCATAATGTAATGTCCACATACAAATTGCTTGCAATTTCTTTTGCTAGTTTCGAATCTTTGCTGTTCAAGAATGACGCT
>MU954086.1:0-12565 GCA_036418165.1 Cooperia oncophora | reverse complement strand
ATTGAAAGAATTGGGGGTTGAAGTTCTATCTCAACCGCCATATTCTTCAGACCTTTCGCCAATCGACTATCACCTTTTCTAACATTTTCAGAACTCCCTTGCTGGAAAATACTTCATCAATCAGGACCAGGCAAAAAAGCCTTCGTGGATTTCGTGAATTTTCGACCACCCAGTTTTTTACTTTGATGGGATTTCTCGACTGCTGTCACATTGGCAAAAGTGTGCTGATTCGAATGGTGCCTATTTCGATTAAATCCGATGAGTATTAAAAAAGTTACGATCGTTTAAAGTGAAACACCCAAAACGCTGAGAACTTTCCGGACAACCTAATAGCAAGAAAGATATGGCTTCCACTGCTTGTAAAGCACTTTTCAGAATCCGGCACACATTCCATTTCCATCTAGAATTTGAGTGGCTTACTGAATACTGTATGGCCTCGTGTTAGTAACGCTACGTTTGGCGCGCCTCTGGACGCACCGGACCACTTGTCGCTTGGAAAAACTGGCTGGCGCCGCGCCAAACCTTCCCCTTGTCCCGTCCCTTCGTTGGCTTAGCCGAGAACCAACGAAGCTCTCCTCGGACTTGGTCTGGGATGTGGTCCCTTCTGCACCACCTCCGCTTTGACGAGTAACCCTAAGAAGAAGCAGCCAAAAACAGTGAAAATTTGGGAGAAAATGGCTAAACAGGCTGGGACAGCTGATCGCCGCGGTCGTGACGCGCCGCAGCCGCGTCTGCGACCCTTTGACGCCTAATCAACTGCCCGGACGCCTGGGTTAGAATTGTATTTATATGTTGAATTTCGGTTCCATGTTTCAGAGTGATGGAAGACAAGGAGATCCAGCTCAGTCCTCTATTTGTGTCCGTTTTCGGAAAAATCTTCTTTGCATACTGGATAATCACGGTGCCCTTCTACATTATGATAGTGTACTTCATGATTCGTGCTCAAATAAAGAAGGTCCCCAATCTCACAAGTTCCTTCTATACACTGTGTATAACGACAGGAATCATCGACATTGGTAAGGGAAGCGGCAATAGACAGCATGTCCTGTCAGTAAGACCCTTATCCTGAACTTCTACACACTAAGCATCAGAAATGCCGTTTCAGTAGGCCTTCTCAACAACTATTTTGGAGCAGTATTACCGCGATGGGGATGGACTGGGAGCTTTTATTCCTTCCTTGGCCTGCCATACGCGTACGTCTACCTCATCATAGCTTGGTCCACAGGTAAGCTCTCTGAGTACCGTTCCACGATGACTCCAGTTACCAGAACCAGACTTATGCTCAATTTTCTAGGTGCTATGCTACCGATTTCGACGTCACTATTGGCTCTCAACCGTCTCTCAGCGATTCTCTTTCCTTATCGATATGATCAGGTGGGCAGGCATTATAGTTGATATCACATTAATCGGTCGGGGCGGTGTTCGAAAGGGGCGGAGCCAGCCTCCGGCCACCTCGCTCTACCGATGGGAGAAAGCATCCAGTGGTAGAAACGCCACATATGGGCTCACTACATCCCTTTTAAAACCGCTCCTACTGATTGCCTCGATATCACTTGTATTTTCTTCTTAACGTTGTCTCGCTGGTATCACTTGCATGTTACTTACTTAGGTTACTTAGGCGACCCGTTCTTCAGCACGGCGGTTGACCTTGCGCGGGTCCCAACTTCTTTTCCATTGATCTCTGTCTTGAGCCTTGCTTGTCCAGTGCATAGAGACCTTAAGAGAAATTTGATCATAGACATTGTTGCGATAGGCCAGAGAATCTGCCCATCGCAGAGGAGGGCGGCCCGGTGGTCGTTTCTTATCACGCGGGTATCGTCGCAGAGCTCCATCTCCCGTCATTTCTCCTCATCACGTGGCCAGCAAATCGATGTTTCGCTTCGTCAACGTGGAGTACAATGTCCTTGATCTTCGACATGGCCCTGACGTCTGAGTTGTGAAGTTTCAGTTCTCGTTGACGGCTTAACGTCAGGCCTACTAGGCGGCGCTCAATTGATGTTTGGGCACTCTTTAATCGTTTTTCGTGCGCTTTTGTGAGGGCCCAAGTTTCTCCTGCGTAGCTTAGGGCAGGCAACACTGTTGTATTAAAGAGGTCCGCACGGAGCTTCAGGTCTCTGGTATCTTCCACGACGCTCTTTATTGAGTTGAATGCTGCCCATCCAGCTTTGCAGCGTCTCCTCAGCTCACCGGCCAAGTCATTGCTCATGTTTAGCTCACTCCCGAGGTACACGTAATTTTCGACGTCTTCGATTGGGCTCCCTTTTAAGGTTACGGTCGCACCTCCGGCGAATCGGTTTCCGCATGACTTTCGTTTTTGATGTGTTCATCGTCAAACCGTACTGACTTCCTTCTTGGTCCAAACGATCCAACATCTCTGACGCTTCCTCTGGCGAGCTAGTAATAAGCACAATGTCATCGGCGAAGCGAAGGTGATTAAGAAGAGTACCGTCAATGTTCAATCCAAATCTGCTCCAATCGCAACGGCGTATAACGGATTCCAAACACGCGGAGAATAGGTTGGGTGAGATCGGATCACCTTGCCGCACACCTTTCTTAATTGAAACTACCACATCGTGGAAAAAGGGGCGGAACGTGGTAGTACAATCGGTGTAACATTCCTGCAGCACGTCGATGTAAGTCGCCTGCACATCCTGGATAGAAGCGTGTACTCCAAATGATTTCCTTGACGATCGATATTCCTCCGTTTTTCGAGCAGTGCACGAGTAGAAGACGATATACGACGAGCGGTGTGGTTCGGGGCTACGTCACGACAACGCTGTGCAAGCCTTTCTACTGTTTCTATGAGACGTTGATAATCTTCGTCAATATCATCCATCATTTCGAATGGTTCCATACTCGCAAGTCCTGCTACTAATTCCGCATTCAACACTGTCCGGGGGCATGTTTGCCTTGAGCGCACTCGTATCGTACGTATTAGGCCTCGATCAAAGTGGAATCTCGCTCGTAAAAGGCGATGGTCGCTTCCCGTGTTGAAGGACGGAACGACGGCGACATCTGTTGCGGCTCTTCTATTGCACAGTATATGGTCGATTTCATGAAAGTACTGCCCGTTTGGAGATACGTGGGTCCATCTTTTTGAGGCCGCTTTGAGAAACTGACTGTTGCCATGGAAGAGATGGTGCGATTCGCAAAAATTTGCCAGCCTTTCTCCTGCTTCGTTGCGCTGCTCAGCGGAATGAGGGCCTATGAATAATTCGCCAGCCTTTCGCGATCCGACTCGGGCGTTGAAATCGCCCATCACTACGACATAGCCTTTCTGGCTGTGTATAAGCTCTTCGAGTTGATCGTAGAAGTCGTTGTGCTCTTCTTCTTCGCAATCCGCTGTGGGCGCGTATACTTGTATAATGGCGACGTGTATATCTTTGGAGATACTGGCGCTGAGTAATGCGAAACGGTGACCGTAGAACTTGACACTTCGTACATGCTTGCAGAAGTCTGGTGACACGATGAATCCAACACCTCCTGAAGTTGAATTGTGCTTGCGTGCTCCTAGGTATAATGCCGTTCCATCTGTCCACGTGCATGTTAACGATTCCTTCCTCTTTGTCTCGCTAAGTCCGATTACATGATACTTGATCCGTTGAGCTTCATCAATGAGTGCCGAAAGCTGAGCGGCCGAACTGATACTCCTGCAGTTGTAAGTGCAGGTTATCAGATGACTCGCTCTTGTCCTTCTCTTTTGTGTGTAGCTTAACCTGAGATTATGAGCCTTTGGCTGTGTGCTTGAACCAGCGCTACACGACTGAGCAGTGACAGCCTGCAGGGGACTAAGGCAAATGTAAGAAGTGGTCGTAGCATTTTTCGTCCCACAGGATAGCCTTGCTAGGGCGTTCCTGTCGCTCAAGGAGAGCGCCGTCCCACCAAGAGCTTGGGCACTTTGGGTTCTTTCGTCACGGGAATCAGTATGGGGTTCCGGCGTAACTCTACCCTGACGGGTATTCCGATCCCGCTTCAAGCTCGTACACCACGACAAGGTAGAACCCATGTACGAGATCACTTGCATGTACCACTGAAAATAGCATGCGATACGAAAATGTACATCCTCAGCTGCAGAACTGTTCACAGTTCGGCTACAAGGTGGCTTTTCGCTGGTCCCGTTAATAGTGATCAGCTATATTTCACCTCTGATTCCCTGTAAAGCTTCAGAATAGCGCGGTCTCGTTTACGAGACAAGAATCCGCTGGTCTCACCAAAATGAGATGTGTGATCACCCACTGTATATGATTTGCTTCGTTGTTTGTTTGTTTGTTTGTTTGTTTGTCTGTTTGTTCTGTCTGTCCGGAAATTCGGTTCGACCTGAAGAACGACTTGGAGAGGTCGGGTCAAGGTGGGGAGGGCATGGGACAAGAAGTAAGGAGCACACTTGACCTATGCGAAGCCCCGCCCACAGTGGGGGGCATGCGCCGAAAGTTGGCGGTACCGCGGACAAAAGTTCATAATTCGCTTCCGGAGCAGCCCAGAGATGGGGAAAAGTGGAATAATGTTAGCAAGGGGTTGCCAGACTAACTGGGAGAGACACACCCAAAATGGGCGGGGCGTACTTGCGATGGGCGGTGCTTCCCACAAAATACATTAACTCGGTTTGCGAGAGTGTTCAGAAATCGCAAAAAACTCGATGCAGAAGGGCAATATCTGGTGAGTGTTGGGCGCTCCTGAAATATGTTGAAACCGCCCACAGTGGGCGGAGCTAGCCTTCAACCGCAGGATACTCATTTCAAAAGTTTGTAGCTCGGTTCCAGAACACTACAGAGACCGGAAAAACGAGGAATATCGGCAAGCGAGCCTGACAAAAAGTCTGTAATGGTTGCAAAGCACTCCAGAGAGGAAAAAGTTGAACAACGGTCAGCGAGGGCAGGCTGACTGAGAAATGTGGGGCACACATGTTGTGGGCGGAGCCTGCCCCTCTGGGCGGAGCCAGACAAAAAGTCTGTAAAATGGTTCCAGAGCACTCCAAACACATGTGCGCAGGAGCTAAACTTTTGAAGTGAGATGTGCAGGAGCTAAACTGTTGAGCGGCCGTGCCGTATAAGAAACAGTGGAAAGAACTCGATCGTAAGTGCAAAATGCCCTCCTTAGCCGAACTAGGGTACAGCTCCTTGGAAGAACCCACCGTGGACGGTCGTACTCGCTCGCTGGGAAAGCGGTTCGTACCAGGTAAGGAAGTTTGGGGGAGAGCGTTGTACTGACACCATCATCCCACGCATCACGACGCTGTGCGTATGCCGAAGCTAAGCGCCTTAGGCAGCGTCAGGGATTCGCGATGACGCGCGTCACCGCGCTGTCACGCGCGGTAGCTACAATTACAACCGCGATTCAAAGCTGTAGGGGTAAAATCAGTCGCAGACGACTGGTGCATTCTACAACCGGAAGTCCATGTCGATGGAAGGTCGTGAAACCTTGCTCTCTATATCACCACCCATCATGCGATATGTGAAACACCTTACACTTTACATACGCCACATGACGCTGTTGTTCTCTGGAACTCGATTTTGACATCCTACCAACACACTCCGCTGGGCCTGGTCGCATGAAACCCGAATGGGGCTGTAGACAAACGTTGTGTCCCTGTAATGCGCACGGACAGTAGGGCCTGTGGCTATGGTTAGGCGTTTGGTTGGTCGTATGGCGTACAGCATTTTTGGAGATTTACACGTTTTTTTTTCAAGTTCAATCAGTATATGGTACCACACACTCTCTGGATTTACGCTGAAGGTTTGTATCTCTTTATAAACTATTGCTACGAATTCTTGAATCTGTTGTGTGTTGTTGTTGTATCGTTTTTCCAGGAAAAAGTGATGCTGTAACTCAGCCCCCTCCCTGCCCAATAAGAAATATGTCATGTTATTATATTATTGTCACAAGTGCCATTTTTCCCAGAAGCCCAATCATTTCAGATGTGGTCAGGTCTACGACTGAAGCTAGCCGTGGCCATTCAGGTTATGCCGGGCTTAATCGTTTCATTGCACATCCTCACTAATGAGGTAACACTGACACCCACCGGGACTGGAGGTGTACTGGTTAAGATAATGAAGTAAGAAATGTTTAGACTTGATTTTCGCGACACTGTGTGTGAAGATGTTTCTATTAAGTCACCGCTCTCACCCTCTTTCTTGGTTGGACTGAGTACTCTCAATATGACGTTTTTCAAATTGGTTGACCCTTGTGAAAGCGTAGGCGGGCAGAAAGCGAGCGTAGCCTTGAAGGCACGCCGTACGATGGGGACTCCATAACAGGGGGTCGTATTTGATCGCTGGAGGGGGAATGATGGGCTACGTGCATTCCCTTTAAGTTGGCAGCGCCGAAAAATGGTGTGGAGCGTCATTTCCCAGTCGCAGTATGAACAAAAAGGCTGCGTACATACTTTGTTCAACGTTTCTAGCGTTTCGAGCGTCCGTCAGCGTCAGCGACTGAGAAAGTATAGATATCGATCTAGCGAACGGCAGCGTCTACCAGCGTCCACCAGCGACCAGGAGTGCAGACTATGGAGATAGGGAAGCAGGAGGGAGGATACAGCTGGATTGGGCATCGTGAAGTTGTGGAGTGTGCAACCGCACCGCACCACACCACTACACAAAACCGTACCCTAGCCGCTGGTAGACGGTAGAAAAATTAGATTGATATCCAAACTTTCCTAGTCCTTTGTGACGCTGATGGTCGCTGGCAGACGTTGGTGGCCCCTGGTGGACGCTGCCGTAAATTACGAACGCAGCCTAAGGAGTTAGAGTCGAGCTGAGGTCAGGTGCGTTTCTATTAGGTTGTTGCATAAGTTCTTTCGCGGTCCGCCTCTCCTCGCCACGTTGCGGCGGCAGGCTGACCTCTCGTGGAGTCCTGACCGTTGCCCCATGTACTCGTCACGCGCACGTGATGACGAAATACCAACCTCCATGCAAACGAAATACGGAAGGATCAAAACAGGGGGGAACTTCATGCAACAACCTAAAGCGATTCTCAAACATTGGTAAGATGCTCCTCCTGTGCATAACAGCAAAATTTTGGAGAGTTGGTTAGGTGCATAGGTGGGTTGTGGGAAAAGAACTTTTGGGAGAGGGATTTCAGAGTGTTTTGAGCTACAGGTCGTATTCGGAAAAATTCTCCCCAATGTCGGAACGTGCCCTTAGGCAGCGTTCAGACTTCGCTACGCCAGCGCCCCGGTCGCGCGTTCGACGCGATCGATGCGCATGCTTTCGACTGCATCGATCGCGTCTAACGCGCGACCTAGGCGCCGAAGTCTGAACGCTGCCTAGTATCGCACAATGCTGCCTACCGTTGAAGACGTAGAAACTTTCAGCCGTCAAAATTTGACCGTTTATTTCACCATTGCTTCTGCCTTTCTGACAATCAATTGCTTATTATTGACATAGCTTATTGCTGTGCCTTTTGTATATTACATCGGAGGAATCAAGCTCATTGGAAGGTTAGTAGTGTTGACAGTGAGTGCGACCAAAATTCAGATTCTTGATTCAATATACTAGTAAAGACAAACTCTACATTCACCCCCGACAATGCTTTTGCTACGAGCGAGGAGAATAGGTTCATAGCTGCGGTAGCGTGCAACTTTCTCCACTCAAAGTGCGTGGGAGCATGGTGTCGGGTAGTGTCGCCCGAGTGCCGTCTTCAAATTCCGCTCGCGCGCTATCCTCAAGATGCAGCAATACGCGTCATTTGGCTGAGACGGGCAGACTAGTGGCGCCTTTGGCTATGGTTAAGAGTGTGTCCGATCACGAAATAGGACGATCCCCCTTCCCGTGCATTTTTGACCGTAGAAAACCCGCTACTGCAGCTGCAGACCCATTCTCCTCGTATATGGCAAGGAATAGGACCCACGGAGGTGAGTGTGCAGTTGGTCTCCAATCATTGGAGGCACGTTCCACGATCAGGTGATGAAGTGATCGTTAGGAGATGTAGAGAGTATGAGGTGATTTCGGATGCCACTCAAACTTCTAACTTCGATATCTACCAGAAAAAGCTTTGAACAAAATTACGAGGGTTTTTCGAATGGTTCCACCCACGACCAACATTCAAGACAAGTCCCGCGATCAAGTTACGGGTAGTAGGTGCCCAATCGAGAGAGAGGGCAAGAGAATCGTAATTTGCCACTCAGCCGCGTGCGGCGATGAGCGCGGCGTTTTCTTAATTCGTGTTAACCTGTCGATTAGAGCACCGGACTTCATGTAGACCCCGTCATCGTAGACATTCATGACTATTTTCGGTTCTGAATTGCCTGTTGTCTCCATCTACTACCTGGTACCATCGTTATTGAGGGCGCGACGTCGCATGCGCGCCCACCAGCGCTGTGAATTCACGATTCTCTTGTCACATACCCAGCTCCAATCAGCAGGATACGACGTGCAACCAGTTCCAGGCAGGAGCCCAGTAAATCATCCTACGACGCGCTATGTACCCACGCAATTACGATTGTAAGCCGTTGTCTCGCAGAATGAAAGTAATTGTGGTTGCAATGGTCACAATAATCGCGCGTCTCCAGCTTCTTTATCTGGCCGTTTCGAGTGACGTGGCGAGTGCTGTAGATCCCCTGCGAGTGCGGACAACGATGCCAAATGGGAGGGGCATTTTGCGGACCATTTGATCGTGGAAACTGTTTTTAACCACAGCGACCGGATGTTTCTATGAAAAATCCGATATGCCAATAAACTGTGCATACTTTAGAGCAGCTCCAACTCGGAAGCTCGCACAAAACGGAAAACGAGAATGTTCAGGAAAAGCGAATTCAGATTATTCCAGCTGGCTTCTTGCATAGGTTTGTACTCATCATTTACCAAAGAACGTCCATACTTGACGAAGGCCGTGCCTTCCAATGCTAGAATCCAAGAAAAATCGGCTACATATGGGGGAGAGACACGTAGTGAGAGTGAGAAAGAAGCAGTCATCAAATGGCAAGACCAGGCGAAAAGAGACGAGGACAAAACAGTAAAGAACCGCACAGCAGAAGCAGCTAGGAAATTGAATGCGTGAGAATTAGAGTGATATGGTGAATAATGAAATGGGCAGGGAGTATTAGGCATAATAAACGCGGCAGTGGTGTAGTGACAAGTGGCACGGTTACCATGCGCCTTCGGGTCCCGCCTAGGACGAACCAGCCAGATCTGGTACCATATTCTTCTGGGAGGATAAGATGAGGGAGCCAGCCGGTGTCCATGGACTTGGATATCGGCCTGCTCCCTCAAATATTGTATAGGGCCATCCATTCAGTAAGCAACTAGGAAGTTGAATGCGTGCCGCATCCCACAAAGGGATTGATCAACGGCGAACATCTCACCCTTCATCTACAAATAAGGTGGCTAGGAGGGGTTGAGAGAGAACGGGGATAGAAGGTGCTATTGTGTGGACGAGGAAAGGGCGAATAGGTGAAGCCGGAAAAAAAGAGCGCAGTGATAGAACAAAATCATTCAATTTACCTCTCTCCGACCGCTCTTCTCCTCGTTTTAGCTCTTATTTTACAGTGGTCGTTGAAATGGTCTATACTCTCTACATGTACGCAAAAGTCTTTATCTTCCCGATATTTGATCTGTCGTCCGAAATCTTTTACACATTCTACAGTGCTCTCGGGTAAGGGATTTTCTTATGACTAATGTAAGAAGCCGGCGCAGTTCGGCGGCGGGAGGGGACGGGGGGATGGGAGCATTTCGCACTTCTGCTACTTCCCATCGACGTGTGAACCTATCTAGACAGCCTCTTCTCGAGTTGACAGGTTTTAACATGATGGCTTGACGACCTTACTCAAGGTCTGCAAGAGTTCACAAGTTTCGCCACAGTGAGACTTGTAATCCGGAACCAGGGAAGCAACGATAGTAACAATGCCCCTCCCCCACATCGCGAACTGCGCCCCAGAAACCTTTGGAAAAATTTATAAGCTGCGTTTGGTTGACGAGCCCATCCGCGGCGTCTTCACCACTGTTTGTTTTCTTCTTAAATCGATCAGTACTTGTTCATTATTGGTGGAGAAGGCAGCAGAGCAAGCCTTATTTCTCACCTCCTAACATCCGAGCCAAACGGAGCCCACTGAACGTCCCAGACGGCCAACAGATTCGATGCCGCATTCCGGATATTCTGAACATCCCGTGACATCTGCTGATTAATCAGTGCTTCAGAGATATTTATGCTGGTATCGGTGCTTATCTCCTCTGGATCTTCAGCAATGCTCTTCGTCATTATGTCTGTACAAAGCTGAGAATAAGGAAGCCAAAGGCTCAACTTCGTTCTTCAGTCATCTTCATTAACGTACCTGGGTACTGAGTGATTATGTAGTGTTAGGCTGCGTTTATACTTTGTGGCAGCGTACGCCAGCGTACGCTAGCGTTTCCAGCGTTCGCCAGCGTCAGGAAAGGATAGATATTAATCCAGCATCACCAGCGTACGCTAGCGTAGCGAGGGCAAGAAAAGCATAGGTATGGGCGTGTGTGGCCGCACCGCAATACCGTACTATCTGGTACGGTATTGCGGTGCGGCCACACACGCCGTTCACAGTACGCATAATCGAACGTTTTCTGCCCTCCTACTCTCCCATAACCTCTACTACCCGCCGGTGCAACGCTAGTGAAACATTGAAAACGCTAGATGGATACCTATGCTTTCCTTTCCCTCACTACGGCAGCGCACGCTGGTGACGCTAGATCGATATCTATCCTTTCTTGCCACTGCCGCCGGCGAACGCTTTGAACGCTAGCGTACGCTGCCGCAAAGTATAAACACAACCTTATTAGCGATATGCTTCTCGGAAGAATATTGCCTCTTGTATATGGTGTGCTCTAGTTGTGGCTGTACATAAACAATTGGATTTCTCCTGTTGCGACACTTTTTGTCTACTTTCTCAAGTAGTTCAGAAGCAATACGCTCTGCATATTTCTATTCTAAACCAAACACACAATCCTGTCATTCTATCTGATCTCGACCTTTTTCGATTTCAAGGGTACAGCTATGGTGTCTTTGGGGCAGAGCAATGTTGATTGAAGCCGGCACCTGCCTTGACACCTGAGCGGGCAGCTCTCAGCGCTTCTCAGAACAATCCTATTAGCTTAAGTCTCATTTTTTTCAGTAAGTTTACGTACCACAGTTGAGCAGGAGGAAGCGAGCGCTAGGGGAGCATTCAAGAACATCGAAGAATTAGCGAATAAGACGCAGACCACCCGGCTCTCGTGTCCACCTTGTCGATGCCGCTGCCCTTCCTGCCTTAACGACTCTACACGCGATCAAGCGGCCCTTAAAATGACTTCGTGCCTTTGGATGTTATACGCGTACAGAGAACGCACCACTGTGTTCCTGAAAACGGGCGAGCTAAGAAGTGCAGGACATGTGAGCGTTGCAACGCGGCAACATCACATTGTAGCTGTACGAGACAACGGCTTACAAGCTTCTATTTCCACAACATCAGCGCGGTACGTGTCGCGAGCGGCGCTTCTCGCACCTTGCCATCTTTGGTGATCCACCCTCTATAGCAATGGAGCCCGAATTTCGCACCGTGGGGCATAAATTGAAGACGACTTAGGTTCTTTCAGAGTTCTTTGCAAGCGCGATTCCAATTAGGAGAATGTGAAGAAAAGAGAAGCAAGCCTTTCTTGAGTTTCATATTCTGCAAGCGAAGGACTGAACAGAGGAGCAGGTAGTTCCATACTCTGCGCGACTCAAGTCTTCTACCTTTACTCAAGCGCGATTTCAACGAGGAGGGTGTGAAATGGAGAGCAGTTTCTCAGACTCACCTGATGATCTTCTTAGATGGAGGCACTATTCAAGTACTACTACTCCAACCTTCCGACATCAGACCAGTTTTTCTCTCAGCCTTTTCGAGGAAAAAGCTGAAGAATTTTGTTTTCAGACCTTCGACCTCCACACACGAATATCGCATCGCTCGGCCAGGAATTGCCTGGCGTTCATGCCACGGTCCCACGGCTCAAGCTTTGCGCTACAATCGCCATGGAGAGCGCAATCATCAAAAATGGCAGAATTCTAGAAGCGCCGCGCGCGACACGTGCTGCGCGGACATCGTAGGAGTAAATGCATCAATGTCCTCCACGTCCGACATACATGTCCAAGACGCCGCCCCTTTGCTGAGGTCTGTGTTTAGGGTGTTCCCGAGGTTTTCGCTTTTTTTTTCTACTAAGGAGCTACTTATGGGCCACTGGTTTATGACTGAGCACCAACTACTCGTAACACTTGATCGTGGGAATTGTTTTCACACACCTCGGAGACTTGGACTTTACGAAAGCAGGATGAACATAGGTTCAGCTGGAGCTTGGAAGATCAGGGAAGCAAAGGTTCTGCCGAGGTTTCGAAAGTCTGGTGAGCTGGGCATGTAGTCCGGGACTTCTATACAGTTTTCCTTTAAATATGGGCTCGTGGGTTGCGTCATACGAAATCGCACTACACAATGGCTCATAAGAGGCGATGCTTTCGTTGAGGTCCTTGTTGGAGAGCAATAAACGTATGCGCTTTTGAATCTTACCAGTAGGACCTACTAGGACATTCCACCATGTTCTAGTGCCAACAAATTTCAATTCAAGCCCTACGAAGTTTGAGATCTCAGATCAGA
>MU954071.1:0-15154 GCA_036418165.1 Cooperia oncophora | reverse complement strand
ATAGTACCATGTGGCGTCTGGCGCACTACTACACATATCACATAGTAGCTCGAAACTGTGGAACTGTTCAGTGGCAGAACATCTGCACCGACACCTAACAGTTGGTTTAGCTTCCGTTGATTTGAGAATGACATCTACCGTCCATATTAAGCAGTTTGCATGAAGCACGATAATTTGGCTCTTACTCAAGAAAATAGCAGGGAAGGCACGTCATCGTTGTGATGATCACAAAAGAGGTGTCGTATTTCACCTCGAGGGGGGGGGGTCGTAAGCGCAGGGCCCTTTCTGAAGTGAGGGTGCAGCGATACCCAGATGTCGTTCAGCTTCAATGATGAAAGACTTATCCATGTGAAGAACCTCTGAAGAGACACACACAAGACAGAAGCAACCTGCCAGCGCAGAAAGGGGAACGGGCGATGACAGGAAATACGATGGCCGCCACAACGACGTCATGAATTAATAAACAGATGAAAATACACTTCCGGACCTTTCTGATCGCAGAAGCACATCTACTTGCACGGAGGAAGCCCTTCTAGAAGTTGCACCTTCCCAATACCTCTGCGTGAAAGCGCTATGCATGGCGCATTACAGAGGTGATGCCAATTGGCGCCCAATGAACTATTTCCTGATATCCTTGGCGAAAACATGTGTTTTAGAAGCATACCAAAGCCTTCAAACGAACTGGAAGTGGTATGGCGTCGGATGGGTGGGTTTTTCGTGTCGTCCGGCAGGGGTTGCGTTGTGATCACAACGGGAGATTTTTCGAATAGCAGGCCTAGGGGTAAAATGAAAGCCTTGCTAGTGAGGAGAAAGTTTCGAATTGCGGCACTGCTTTCCTTTTCACGAAGGGCCCTGTATGAAGCTTGTTATGGTTGTTCAAAGCGTAAGGACTTGTAAATGACCTCCGATGATCACGACCAGATCAGAAGGGGGGAATTTCTTGAGAAGGATTTTTTCGAAATCGCTTAAACTTAGGTAGCAAGTGCCAACCTGGTAGTCCACAGTCTTGCTTTCCTCTTTCCGAAAGCTCTACTCTCAACCTTTGAATGCTGCGAACAATAAATATTCAAGTGCTATCACTCGCTTTTCCGCATTCTCTTTCGTTCCTTGTGTCTTTTCATGCTCAATTTAATTTACCAGTTTGGCTAACGCGCAGTACTGCGCGCATGGTTGAACCTATGGTACTGATCAGGGGTTTTTCTGCGGAGCACAACACTTGTCCTAATTCCCATTTTTCGAAATACGGCCATTTCATCGTATTTTTCCCTTTCAATGAACATTTACCAATGACTGGCGCTTATCACATTTTTGACAACACTCGCCATTCGTTGGAAATAGGACAGCCTAGCGGTTGGAAGAGTCTCGAGGGTAATAACATCGATATCATGGTGAAATGTCCTCACATCCTAGTACATCATTTGAGCAGCTTTCGGGGCTTTTACTTTTTGTTGACACTACAGTTTAGCGGTCGAATCAAATCCGACTATATCGCCAAGGGATAGAAACATAGGAACATGTTGGCTCACTGAACCTTTGCCCACTGATTCGTTGGCCACGGTGATTTGAGAATATACGACTCCTAAAAGCTCTTGTCAGACACTATCAGAACTTATTTCGCACTACTAATTTTACCTAACAATCCATGCTTCCATGCCATCTGGAATCAGTTTGGCCTCACAACACGACGGAACGAATAATGCCGCCGAAACCAACAATCAGGAGTTCCCACTAGGAGTGTTCCAGAATGGCTCTATCACATCAGAAATAAAATTTTTTGGTAGAATCAGGTCTCCTAGCCTCGCAGAAGTGCTTTCCGGATGTGCAGGAGGCATTTTTGAGGAAATGCAAAACGACGAATCATGGAGGGATTCGAACCTCTCGCCTCGCATACTTAGCGCGGCATACTACCCGCCAGGCCACCGCTGCTCTCCGTGTGACGCCTCACGTCTCATTTGTGTACCACAATTGTGCTCCGTACAACAACCTCCTGCATATCTCTGCTCAGAGAATCGTTTAGCAGATATGGAAAGCAGATTTGAAATCAGCGTCCGAAGACGCATCAGTGTGTATGCATCTTGTCTTAAATGGCCACTTCGACCAACCATCCTTTCCTTGTAACACCTCTAAATTACTTGCTGGAAGCAATAGTCCAGTAATCCACAACTATGCTGTGAACTTTTGGGGCTATCTTATCAGCCGTTATCTCGTCCTGCCACCCCCCAATAATGTTCCCATCTTGCACTATCTTGCTTCTTGGAATCAACGTCCTAGCGTCGCTGTGAAGCATGTTATCAGGTTGGTGACCCTTCCTTTCTGTATCTTATCAGCTGTTATCACTTCCTGCCACCCACCAATGATGTTCCCATCTTGCCCATAATCCTACTTCTTGGAACCAAAGTCCTAGCGTCGCTGTGACGCGCGTTATGGAGATGGTGATCCTTTCGCGTCTTCTAGAAAGTCATCCGCAAGTGTTATCTTATACAGCTGTGATCACGTCCTGCCACCTACCAATAGTGTTCCTGCCCGACCTCCTACATCACCTATCAATTTGAGCGCTCCACTGCTGTTTTGAAGGAAGTTATGAATTTCCGGTCAAACACACATACAGACAGACCACACACACACACAGCGGGTTATATATAGTAGGATTACTTTTCTTAATTATTTATGATTTGGTATGGCTCATTTTCATCGTGTTTCTCATATTTATCCTTCATTACCGTTGCACCTTTTTTTGTCATTTAGTTTCGCAGATTTTCCTTTTTTCATATATCGAGATTTTTCCATGTATCGAGACCTTTTTTAGAAGGGGGGGGGGGGCGTACTGAGCAGAAATTGATCACGACGCGATCGCGTGCCCTGGTAGCAGGGGTGCTTGGTAGGAAAGTGAAAAAAGCGGATCCAAACGGCCAAATACATGCGAGAAAGCCTTTGTTCTGCCCTGTACAGGGACTATACAAAAAAGCATTTCTGAACAGTTTCCCGTTGGTATCATGCCAACAACCACTTCGGTAGATACGAGTCTCGTACATATTTAGCTCCGGGTTCTGCTGTTTTTTTTCGGCACTCTTGCGATTCGCCTCCTCAGCTGCGGCAGTTTAGCGGTTTACAAAACAATTTTCCATATTGCGCAAGCTTTGTGCTGCTCCGGGCTTGTATTGTACGAGCCACTCAAGCTTAGCACGTTCTGTTCACTGCTAAGCCATGACAAATCGTCTGGAAGGTGTGCTATTGTACGTTACTAATCAGCTTTGAACCCTTTTGAGGACTCGGAAATTTCTTGTTGAAAGTGAGCAACATTTCACCTACTTACCAGCTTACCTTAGTATCGTGGTCTAATAGGAAGCATCACAAAAAGGAGTGGAACACCACTCTACAACTGTGTCATTCAGGGACCTTTGTGAAGCGTGCGTGCGTCCGTCAATTTCCTCCCATTAGGCTGCGTTCGCGGAGGCAGCGCTCCAGTCGCGCTATTTGGCGATCGATGCGCATGTTTTCGACTGCATAGATCGCGTCGAACGCACGACGGAAGCGTTGCCGTCGCAAAGTCTAAACGCTGCCTTATAGACTGCGACTATTCTGAGTACTGGCTGCTTCTGAATGCATGCATGGCCAATATAGGTGCTCGGAGTGTGCATGTTTCCCAAGTAATCATACACAGTCTAGCCGACTGATTGAAAGGAGGAAAAGAAAGCTTTGTTGATCCGCACGTATTTCATTTCTCGCCGCAGGGTACAGCATCGTGATGTGTGAAATGGTGGTGTAGGTACGACACCCCACTCCGAGAGAGGTAGGACCCCCCCCCCTTACCCACCACCTACCTGCCAACCAATTTCACACATTTTCAAATTTTTTAAGCCAAATATTCGCTGTCAAGCGGGGGGAGGGTATGTAGTACACAGAGTATATATTACACATGAAACAGGAAAATCATACGAAAAGTCAACGCCCGGGAAAAATTTTTTCCCAATACAGCAGCTTTTCATAAAGCCACATACGACCCCCCCCCCCTCCTCTCCCAACAGCGACCAAATAATACCCCCTCTCCACAGCGGAAAAGTACGACTCCTTATGTGCTTCACTCAACGATGCTGTGCCCTGTCCCGACATGCGATTGATTGAGAATTGAGGGTTTGAATATCTGCAAATTAATAAGGATGATAACTGTACTTTTCTAGCTTTGAAGTTGACTCTTTGGATGACTCCTTGCTTTTGAATCGACTTGAACTGGAATTGTAGCTTCATTAGATGTTGATGGAATAAAGTCCGGGAATCATGAGTCTGAAATCCAAACTTCTCAGAAAAAGGCTGGAACTTACACCGTTTCTGGTGTGACCTTTTTCTCTTCCGGAATCTCTCTTGATGGAGCTTTTCCCTTAGACGCTGCCTTCTGTGAAATCTGCTCCGATGGCCTCAATTTGGAAACATCAGGATGACAGAGAACGTCTCATTATACAGGAAAACTTTCCGAAATTGTAAATAACTCAAACGCATTAGTCCCAACAACGTATTTGCATGAATCAGTGTTGTCTTTTATTGAGGAGGCACTGCGACTCATAACCACTGACCACCATTTTGAGGTCATCATAAATGTCGAACATTTCTTATTTGAGTGGAGTGAACAATGATTAGACGGCGCAAGTATCGCGGATTAGCTGTAGAAGCAACAGGATGAAACGCTAATTTTGATGGGTGCCCGAAGAAGTCCGAAGCGACAACTGTACGACCGTCGTCGTGTGGTGAATATACTTTTGACGTCCTGAAAGTTTCCTCTCGACTTGCATTCGCTGGTTGGCAAAACTTTCTGATGCAAACGGCCGCTGTGATAATATTGCCTGCGTCCAAGTACTCAAAGTACAATTTTGTTCGCTGGACATGGTGGGCGGGCTAGAGGAGTTGGGTGTGGAGCAACCAGCCAATTGCGAATCCCGCCAGCCCTCTTTACTCTAAGTGGTAAGGAGAGCAAGCGAAAGGAATCATCACCCATCACCCATTATATGCAATTTGCTTCGTCTGTTTGTTTGTTGTCGTCTGTCCGGAAATTCGGTTCGACCTGAAGAACAACTTGGAGAGGGATTTGTAGGGCATGGGACAAGATGTAAAGAGCACACATGACCCATGCGAAGCCCCGCCCACAGTGGGCGGGGCATGCGCCGAAAGTTGGCGGTGCCGCAGAAAAAACTCATAACTCGCTTCCAGAGCAGCCCAGAGATGGGGAAAAAGTGGAATAAGGTTAGCAAGGGGTTGCCAGTCTCATGTAGGGAGACCTACCCGAAATGGGGGAGGCATATTTCAGATAGGCCGACAAAATTCACTAACTCGGTTCCCGAGAGAGTTAGGAAATTGCAAACAAGTTGTTTAAGAAGGCAACATCTGGGGAGAGTATGGCGTGCCCGAGGTATGTAGAGACCCGCCCACAGTGGGCGGAGCTTGCTTCCAATCATAGGGTGCCCATTTCAAAAATTTTAGCTTGGTTCCAGAGCACTCCAGAGACCGGAAAAAGGTGGGTTATGGTCAGCAAAGGGCCAGTCAAGAAATATGGGGCACACATATTGTGGGCAAAGCCCGCCCTGCTGTGGGCGGGGACAGACAAAAATTCTGTAAAGCGGTCCGGGAGCACTCATGAGACGGGAAAAGTGGATTATGGCCAGCAGGGTCACAGTCAAGAAATGTGTGGCACACGTACTGTGGAAGGCTCGCCCCGTGGTCGGCGGAGCCAGGCAAAAAGGTCTGTAAAACGGTTCAGAGCACTTCAAAGACCGGAAAAAAAGTGGATTTTGGTCAGCAAAGGTTCGCTAGTCAAGGAACGTGGGACACACATGTTGTGGGCAGAGCCCGCTCCGTGGTGTTCGGAGCCAGGCAAAAAGGTCTGTAAAATGGTTCCAAAGCACTTTCAATACCGGAAAGAAGTGGATTAAGGTCAGCAAAGGATCGCCGGTCAAGAAATATGGGACATACATGTTGTTGGCGGAGCCTGATCTGATATGGGTGGAGTTAGACAAAAACTCTGTGAAACGATTCCAGAGCGCTCCAGACATTGCTAAAGAGTGGATGGGTGCTCAGGAGGATCATCGGTCGATGCGGGACACATATGTCATAGGTGGAGCGTTTTGTGGGCGTAGCCAAACTTAAAAATTTGTAGAACTGTTCCGCAGCACTTCAGACACTGGGGGAAAAAGTGGACTGGGGTAAGCGAGGAGTTCGGAGTGGACTCCAGACGCCCGCAAAAGGCGAGCAAAGATGTGCAGAAGCCCCGCTAATGAAGCGCTCACTGTGCGGAGCTGTGTCGATGGCTGGCGAAGGTCAAAAATTCACGAATTGGTTGCAGAGCAGCATGGGCATCGGGGACAAGTGAATTGAGGTCTACAAGGGGTCAGCGGGCGGAATGGGGAAAACATCCCAAAAATGGGCGGGCTGCTTCCGAGATGGGCGTGCTTGCTGGAAATTCCGTGGTTCGAAACTGAATGAGCTTGGAGATCAGATAAAACTGTTGGAGAAGAGAAACATGCACCGACAGTTGAGTGTGTCTGTGGTGTGTTGAGAATCGTTCACTGTGGACGGAGAGTGTCCTCAAGCACGAGGTACCTATTTTCACTGCGTTTTGGTGCATAGGGCTGCATACTCCTAAACACCTGTCGTCACAGGTACATCTGATACCAGTCGGTTCGCTGGCTGACGCCATCTTCTCTAATACGGCCAGGCTTTGCCGGTTTTGCTCTGCTTCCTCGCGCCTACCTGCTCAACTAATAGCCGGTTTCTCTCTCATCTGCGCACATGATCAACGCTGCTTACCAACATTTAAAGGCGGTAATGGTGTCGAAGTAGCAAGTATGATATTATTGGTCAAGGAGCGTTGACATGTGTACAGGTGAAAGAAAAGCTGGATAATTGTTGAGTATCCAAATATGTAAAAGAAGGTGCGCGCGGCGAAGCCGCGCACGCCCGGCTAAACCGTCCCTCACCGAATGTAATCTATCATCAGTCGGCTTGCCGGCGTCAACCGGCAAGCCGACTGATGATAGATTACAGGCTTGCGAAGCGCTGAAACTCAGCTCCGATAAAGTTGACTGTAACTAGTTTCAGCAGGATGATCATGACACACTCTATACAATCGTTTTCGTAGGCGAATAAAACTCCTACGGTGGGATTTGATGAAGTGTAGTACTTTTTGAATCTTTTTCTAAGCTGGTTGCGTACACCGTTACACATACCACTTGGTGGCATCACGTACGCAGCACGCCCGCGTTAAAAAATGGTGGTTTGGGTGGCTCATTCACTAATGGCATGACTTTAAGTAGCACAAAATTGAGAAAAAAAAGCGGAAATACCCACCCGTACGTACGAACGCAGGGAGTGCTTTCAAGGTACCGGCACTCTTATGTTCCCTACCACGCTGCGATTTCACACCCAGATTACATGAACACTTGTTTTTATGTTCGCGGTGCCTTATGGAACGTCTCTAACAGTACGCCTCTCACGTCATTCAAAGTAATGAACAGAAAAGGGTAGAGGAGAGCAAAGAACACTCCACATCTCAGCAATAGCGGGCTCTGCGTACTTTACTTGAACATGGCGTAGGATACATTGTTCGTGAGGTGCTTCCTTTCAATACCAGTGTTATCCTACCTTGTTCTGGAAGTGCAATATCCCTCCAAAAGCGCGCCTGCCGCCGGATTTGCATGGTGTGCGCAGCTACGGACTCCCCAACTCTGGGACATACAGTGTATACAGTGTACAGTGTATAATGTACAAAATTCGGCTCGTACTGGGTTGCAGTGTCTTCCATGGTCGAGCCTTGTGGTGTTGAATAAAGTCCCCTTTTCTTCATGCCAACAATTTTCTTCAAGAAGCCACTTCTTCTGTTCCTGTGCAAGATCTTCTTGATTACTGTCATTTCAAACGCATTTGAAAATACGATAATGCTTACATGTTTCTATGAATGTCGTCTTTTTTCGGTTCACTAGGGAAATTTATCGCCGTATCGGATATCTGCGTTTTCAGCTCCTCCTAAAATCAACAATTGCAGCGAACAAGACAATCATCCCACCTTTCGCAATAAAGCCCGCAAGTAATGGGATTTTTCCTAACTCAATTATATACGAAACGTGGGATGTTTGGCACGTTTGCTCTGCGGATCATTCGAAAAAAGCATGTTCTCGACTGCGCATGTTTTTTGTGCCGATTTTACTTTCTGTTGAGTTTTTGATTACTAGATTGTAGTGTAAAGTTGATAGAAAGTGAGTATTTTTGAGAGTATCTCGCGTCTAATCGAGTTGGTTAAGCCGCAGCTACATAGATTTTTTCCAGTATTGGAGAAAAAGAGTCTGCTCGTCGAGCAAGTGCGAAGGTTCCATGGAAGTGCGGAATGTTACTTCATTTTTGATTTGCTCTTTGTACTGTTCGGATCATGCAACTCAGCGCGCCTTCGTACTTTGTTAAAAGAAAGGTTGTATGCTTATCATAGTGAAGAGAGGTTCCTGCTGTGTAAAAGTTCACGAGAACGGGGCTGAAGGGTAGTTCACCGGGGTACTGTTTGCATTCTCCGCCCACGCCACTGTACCGCCAGCCACACGCATTACCATAGCTGAATGAGCGACTTCCTTGCGATCTACCACCTCTGGTTTTTCATACCACTGACTGTTTTGCGTGTGGCCTGCGAGAATTTGGTGACGACGCTCCACCTTGTATTATAATCGGCGCTAGTGGAGTCCGGAGCGGCGCTCCAGTATCACTCCTCCTCCTGTCCCTGGCGACTCCTCTTCCTGTTCCTGTGTACTTTTCAGGAAGGGGAAATGCCACGCTACTGCAGCTGGAGGCCCATCCACCTCGCTCATGAAAAGAACCGCTTTCGGATGTGTGTGTGCAATTTGTCGTCAGGGCAAAAATTCTATTCTCTCTGGCTCTCCGGTACGAAATGACGACTAGCATAGAAAACTGTAGCAGTGGCAGTCAATGAAGCCAGTGCTATTATGTATTCGTGAAATGTTGACAGGTATCCTCAAAATAGGAATTTGCTGAATGCCCCTCCCCAATCCACCATGAGCGTAAATTATTGCTAGAGCAATAATCATGCATACGGCAATGCGTTCGTCCTCGAGATGTTGCAGCATATGTTGTGGTGTCTGTTCGTAGGAAGTAGACCTAAACAAGGGCTCGTTTAAGCTTATGGTCGGAACAGAATCTTGCGTATTTTCTGTTGTTCCACTGAAATGTAGCGGTCCTAGAATTGTACGTTTGTTTTAAACAAACCCTTTCCACTCAGTCCAAGGCAGGCAAGAGCAAGTTATTCGACTAAACACTCCTAATAGATAGCTGTGATCCTTGCAAACGTTGGGGTATGTGACGGGGCGTGTTTAGGGCTGCCAAGGCGGTCTTCCCCTCACTGATGCCATTTTGAGTCCGCAACAAATGAGGAAAGGGTTGTTCTGGGTGTGACCGACTTCGCTAAGGCTGCGTGCATACTTTGCGACAGCGTCCACCAACGTCCAACATCGAACAACAGAGTTCGAGCGTCCGTCAGCGCCAGCGACTAGGGCGCTATGTTTTAGCATATGTTTTATGTTGTCCGGAAAGTTCTCAGCGTTTTGTGTTACTATTTTTTGTACATTCATTGCTGATTAAAAACTCATTCTCCCTTGCGTCTCAGTAGTACATCCTGAAGAGAATTTTTGCGCTATCTGATGGTATAATTGCCGTTTCACCATTGCTTGATAAACCCCTTTTCCCAAGACTTTTTGAAGCATGTCAAAAGAGCAACTTCGGACGATATTTTTCTTCAACTACAAATTGGGTCAATCCGCAGTCGAGACAGCTCGACAAATTAACCAGGTGGGCCCAATAGTGTTGGAGAAAGCACCGTGCGACAATGGTTCGACAAATTTCGTTCTGGAGATTTCAGCCTTGAAGATGAACCTCGTAGCGGTCGACCTAAAGCAATACCTGACGAGGATTTTTGTGGAGGCTGACCCATCCCAAACAGTTCGAGAGATTGCAGAAAAGCTAGGCGTTGGCAAATCCACTGTTGCGGATGGTCTGAAACGCATTGGGAAGGTGAAAAAACTCGACAAGTGGGTGCCCCACAATTTGAGTGACCGGCAGAAATTGGCACGTCTCGAGGTTTCTTCTTCACTGCTTTTGCGCAACAGAAACGACCCGTTTTTGGACCGAATTGTCACCTGTGATGAAAAGTGGATCATCCTACTATATATAAACGGCAACGTCTGTCTGTGTGTCTGTCTGTCCGGAAATTCGGAATCACCTGAAGAGCCAGTTGGAGGGGGCGGGTCAAGGGTGGGTTGGGTAGGGCATGGGCCAAGATGTACGGAACACACATGAACTAAGCTAAGCCCCGCCCACTGTGGGCGGGGCGTGCGCACAGTTGTGAGCTACATATTTCAAAAATTCGTAGTTCGGTTCCAAAAGAGCCCCGAGAGCGGAAAAAGTGGCAAACGATAGGCAATCAGTTGGCGGACGAAATGAGTGAGACAAACCCATTCTGGGCGGGGCGTTCTATAGGTGGGCGGTGCTTGGTACAAAAATTTCAAAAATTCGTAGTTCGGTTCCAAAAGAGCTCAGAGAGTGGGAGAAGTGGCAAACGATAGGCAATCAGTTGGCGGACGAAATGAGTGAGACAAACCCATTCTGGGCGGGGCGTTCTATAGGTGGGCGGTGCTTGGTACAAAAATTTCAAAAATTCGTAGTTCGGTTCAAAAGAGCTCAGAGAGTGGGAGAAGTGGCAAACGATAGGCAATCAGTTGGCGGACGAAATCGATGAAGCACAGCCCTGATGGGCGGGGCGTTCGCCGAAGTGAACGGTGCCGAGGACAAAAACCCTCAAAACGCACCCGAAAAACCCCACGAAATGGGGAGTAAAGTGAAACTGAGCAATGGTTTGGCAGATGAAGTTAGTGAGGGATAACCGTAGGGAGTATACCAAATGGTTGGTACCGTCGGCAATAGGTTATTCTGCGATTCCTCATCACTAAGGGGAGTGCCGCATAGAAAATTTTGACGACTGTCTGAGGGGGTATATACAAGAAGTGAAACGGTAATGTGCGGTAATTCTCAAAACAGTAGTCTCCAACTTCTTCTCTTCGTATAACCTCGGCATTGTTGTAAATTTGATGTTCTATTACTTCTGCGCCAACGAGGTTTGTAGGTGGAACTTTATTTACGGCCTAACGTTTCGACCAGATCGTCGTCCTCAGAGGCCTGAACGTAGCTCAAGATTTTTAATTTGCTCTCTACACCGCCAAACGCCTTGTCGCCCCAGCGTTTCCGACGGTACTTCCAGAAACAACCAAAAACCTCCCGTAGGTAAAACATACTCACCGAGTCCACCGCGGCATGAGCGGATCAACGCCGCTCCACTAGATGTTAGTAATGTAAGTGAGACACACCGTGCTGTCCTTGTGTAGTAGCTATCAGGACTTGCACATCTCACGGCTTACATCATTAGCTCGCAATGTGGTGAAAACGGTAAGAGATCATTTGTTATGGCTAAACACTCATTTCGGTTATTCATTCTAGGATTCCTTGCGGAAATCCAGAATGCCTCTAGCGCTTTTCTGGCGGAGATCTCAGTCTCGTACGCTAGGATCCTGCACTTCACATCAAAATCGCTTCCGCGGTGCTCTTCGATTAGATGCTTCCCTAACGGTGTTGTTGTGTTACCACGCCTTTTACCAGCAAGATGTTCTTTGATACGTGTTGCCAGTGGCCTACCAGTCTCCCCAATGTATGTTGCATTACATTTCTGGTATTCGTTTGATTTGATAGATCTATCAATCTGGATGAACTGCGTCTACCGGCCTCCAGCAGCGACCAGGAGAATACAGCATGGGGAAGTAGGAGGGAGGAGACAGCTGCATGAGGCGTCATGAAATAGTGACGTGTGGAACCGCACCGCACTTCTACACAGTACCGTACTCCTGGTCACTAGGGGACGCTGGTAGACGCTTGTAGACGCTGCCGCAAAGTATGATGCAGCCAAGTGTCTGCATGCATGGGTGTGGGTGTTTGGGAGTGGTTTATGCGTGCGTGAACTTCACACCATTCTTAGATTTGACCACGAGGCATTCAAGCTGAAACGTAACAATAGCAGAGACAGAAACACGAACCATGGATGACCGAAAGTGATATCAACTGACAAAGGCTGGTGAATGGGATTAGAAACGCGAGCGACGGGTTTCATAGCATGCAGACGAAAGTTTGTTTGAGAATACGTTAATGAACAGTTCCTCAGGGTTCACTGCATGATGGGGCGGTAGTACTCAGCAGCCAAACTTGAGCAACTATAAAATGTTTGCTCTTCAGTGTGCGGACAGATCTTGCAAATCTAGCCAGTGAAACTAGATAAGCTGAGCGGACGTTGTGTTAGCCTTCCGTCGCTTATTAGAGTGGTAAAGACGTACAGAACTGCGAAGCTCCGACGTTTTTCTTCACATTTCTCCATATTTGCGTAGATTTCCTCAAGCGTGACGTTTCGATCCTCGATGGAGCTAAATTCATTATCACCAAGTTTTCCTTCAATTTTGCTATTGTTGGAAAGATGGAACTTCAAGAGAAATGTAACGATGACTGCCGAGTTTGAGCCGTACGCAACCAAGAAGTGAAGAGGAAGAAGCGTAGAATGTGACACTTGCTAGCAGGATGCAGGGGAAAATGAGGCGATGGGGGGAGGTTGAAAAAGCTATGTCTTGTTGATATCCTGTCCAGCTATTCATTAATTGGCACGTACGTCACGACTGTGCTAATATTACTATGATGCCATTAGGCTGCGTTCATACTTTGCGACAGCGTTTACCAGCGGCTACTAGCGCTGCGAGCGTCCGGCAGCGGTCAGGAAGGTAAGAGTATCAATGCGACATCTGCCAGCGTCCATCAGCGATCGGGAGTGGAGAATATGGGGATATAGGAAGGTGGCAAACAGCTGGATTACGCGTCGTTAAATTGCAGCATGTCAGCCGCACCGTATCACTATAAAAGACAGTGCATTAGATTGTATTGTTGTGTGCCTCACCAGTTGTGCGATGCGGTTGCACACGCCATTTCACGGCACCTAATCAAGCCGTTTGCTACCCTCCTACTTCTCCATGCCCTCTACACCCTGTTGCTGGTGAACGCTGGCAGACGCTGGCAAGATCGATATCTATCTTTTCTTAGTCGCTGACGCTGCCGGGTGCTTTTGACTCACGCTGGTAAACACTGCAGCCAAATTTATTGGCAGCACGCGTTACGTTCGGCTTACGGGGAGTGAGTGACAATCTCACGATCTGGTGATCATATCGCATCTCGCGACAGGTTGCCAAATTCGACTGGAACACTGGCCTCGCATCAACACAAAAGAAACTTTTTAGGCTAGGTGTAGGATGGCAAGTTGGGGTCTTTTGTGATGCTTACTCGTTGCGTATTGACCGGCAAACAGACGCGTGGAGAGACATCCAGATCATCCACAGCTCTCCAACCTTCATTTCCCGCGTGTCTACCGGCGGAAGTTCCCCCGGACCTGTTCCCCTTGCATTTGGGAAAAGTTCATTTCACAGGCAAATATTTTCAGTTAGGAAAGCTTTTCCATATGGTCTGTGATCTCACAGTCAGGTTCCAATTTATTACGATCAGTTCAATCTCATTTTCCAGCATTGGCAACGTGGGTACTCCTCCGTCCCCAAGTAGTTTCCTTTGTTCGCACTTTCTAGTCACTCCCGGTTTATCGATCCTTTCAGTTGAGGTAGAACTGAGCTTACAGCTTTTACAGAGTAATAGGAGCTGAGGCTCGGGTAGGAACGAAGCTATGCATCGGTTTTCGATCTGATCATATATCAATAAATTTCTCACTAGAGTTGAAAGATCTCATCTCACTAATTAGGAGATCACCTGATCATTCTCTCCATTTCCTCTGTCGCCTTTTTCAGAAATTTCTCGATTTCGCGAAACGCTTTTCCACGCCTTCGAGCCATGAACGTACAACTCACTCACGTAAAGACGTTCGCGCGATAAACTAAAGCTCAGGTTCTCATAGCCCTGCCACGTCCGGTTAAAGACACATAGTACGCTCATACACATTGAGGGTGTATGAGACTATCAGCCCCCCAGATGTCGATGTGTCGTGGTCCCCCCGCCCAAACATGCCCGGGAATGGAGATACAGGGCCGTGAAACACGCTAATTCTTCCATGCTCCCCACTGCCTTTTGTACGGCAGCCGATTCCGCCGCTTGATAACATCCTGTGTCATAGCCGCGCCTGTACGCGTGCGGCTACCTGGCACTTTGGCCAAGTGCTTTAAATTGCGCTCTCCAAATACCAAGGACAAGGGAAACGCAATTTCCTGATGCGGATAACATTGGAGGTGCTACAAAATAAGAGCAGAAGATGATGACAAGGGGCAGAACTCAAGAGCAACTCGGCTGCATCTGCAGTATCCATCAAGGGCCGCGCATTCCCACAAAACATGAAAATAAAAACAGCCCAAGCGTCCCACTCGTTTGTTCTAAGTATTTCTATGGCTTTGGCGCCGGATCGTAGAAATTTACAGGCCAGTTTATCTAATTTGCCTTTCCTTGATTTTTTCATTTTTGTTTTGTTTACATTTACATCGTTGTGCTTCATTTCTAGCCTGTGTCATCTTCATCTCCTTGTACATGGATTTTGAAGCATGAGCAACACCTTAAATTTTATTCGCATCAGGAAATTGCGTCTTGCTTGTATTAAACTAACGAGTATGCCGTTTTTAGTTTTTATTTCATTGTTTACGTGGACATACGTGGGCCTTCGAGGAATGTTGCAGGATTGCACGCCGAGTTGCCTTGAAGTCTGCCGCTCCGTTCATCATCTTCTGCTCTTATTTTGTAGCACCTCCAATGTTATCCGCATCAGGAAATTGCGTTTTACTCGTATTTGAGAGCGCAATTAAAGGACTTGGCAAAGTGCCAAGGAGCCGCACGCGACAGGCGCGCTTGCAACGGATGTTATCAACGGCGGGAATCTGCGCCGTAAAAAGGCAGTGGGCGGAGCATGGAAGAATTAGCGTGTTTCACGGCCCTGTATCTCCATTCCGGGCATGTTTGGGCGGGGGGACCACGACACATCGACATCTGGGGGCTGATAGTCTCATACACCCTCAATGTGTATGAGCGTACTATGTGTCTTTAAGCG
>MU954068.1:0-16546 GCA_036418165.1 Cooperia oncophora | reverse complement strand
TGCCATGCCAGCAGCTCGTGCAATGGCTCGGAGTGTACCGAATGGTTGTCTTATATAGCGGAGGCTGTTATCACAATCAAAACATTGGATTGCTACATCCTCCCAATCGGTTACCGGTTTGCCTAGCGGTCGTTTATCTCCTACCGCGAACTCAACCCGTGAAGCATTTTGCGTGACGCGACAAACAATACATACATATATACAGACCGACAAAACCGGCACACAAAGTTACTGCTTTATAGAATAGAAAGATTCTCTCAAAACTGAGCGGCTGGCACCCATAGATCGAGCGTTCACAGACAGGAACTGATCGACGCAGGCCGTCTGCGGCCGTGCTCACATGCATGGCTATTGATCTCTGCTGCATTATGGCGCGTCGACACGCGTTACAGAGCGTCAACGCGCGTCATCCACCGCTTAAGCGCGCTACTTGCCTGCGCCCTCTCGCTTCCAATTATTTAGTCCTGAGTTATATGTGTTTTGCTGGCAGGACCGCAGTATTGACGCAATACTGGCGAACCTTGGCCGCACCTTGAGGATCTAGTGTGGACTCAGGGCTTAAGGTGGAGCCGGGGACAGGCATTACTACCCTCCCGGACCCATTCGTATGCAATGTTGAGCTGAGAAAGTCGCATGCTACCGCAGCTGCGGATTCATTTACCTCGCACCTGGAAACGAGCGTCCTGACAGGTGAATGTACAGTTGCTGATCCTGAGGGTGGGTTTGGTATCACTATCGAAAACGAGTCAGGACCGTAGGAAGAAAATGAGTGAGAATGAGAAAAAGTAGTAAACAGGAGATTCTTGTTGTCTCAAAGACCAAGTGATACAGGTTATAACAAGATTTTTAATTACAGTAAGGTTCTGGCAACCAGTTATCCTTGTGAATAATTCTGACCTGACGGAGCTATCAATGCCTAAGCTACGTGGTATAGCAATAAGAGAAGGCGATCCTCGTGTTTTCTGGTACAACAATCCCTTGCTGAAGAATGAATCTAGCACCACTGTAGAAGAATCTAGCACGACTACAGGTGATTCAAAGTATTTATGTAATGTTTAGCATATTAGTATATATGATCGTATACACAGCATTGGTAGGACTGAAGAGTGACAGCCGTAACCCTTTAAAATGATATGGCATAATACGGCGGCGCCATTAAAACAAACCCTGGTTCTGTCGTAGTTTTTTTCTATGTCTATTTCTTCTTCTATTTGAAGCGCAGCGCAGGTTTCTCACCAATATTAGTGGACTCAGGATGACATTATTGTTGGAATAAGGCCGCCCTCGGCGCTGCATCGCAGGCCCAGTCGTTTGCATGGATCATCATTGTATTGGTAGGCACATAAGTAATGGCGTTTTTTTCAATTGAAAATTTTGTTCCAAAAGTGAAATGTTTTGCAAGCAAGCTTGATATCATCTGATAGGAAACTTCTCGTAGTATAAGAATAACAGCTTCGGTTGAGGGAATAATTTTTGTGGATTTTTTAGTCGTTGAAGTTGAAAGTGAAGTCGGCGAAGATTAGCACCTTCGACAACTGAAAACAAAAAAAATCATGAGGTATGGGTCGACCGGATGTCTGCAAGGTCAACGTTGTCGGTTGTGCTTTTTTCCAGAATCAATTGTGAGCCGTCCTAATACTAATCTGTTACTCTATGCCTTACTCAAACCATGGCGATTCTATTGAGCTGCTCTAGGAGCTCTGGACAGCGATAGGGAGAGGAAGTCGGGGACGCTAATTCTCATCGACCTCACGTCATACTGAGATTCCCTTGCTGAGCCTTCTAGCACTTTAAGTAGACGTAAATAGAGGCAGTTGTCGAAGGTGCTAATTTTCGCCGACTTCACTTTCAACTTCAACGACTAAAAAATCCACAAAAATTATTCCCTCAACCGAAGCCGTTTTGATATTCTTATACTACGAGAAGTTTCCTATCAGATGATATCAAGCTTGCTTGCAAAATTTCATTTTTAAAACAAAAACGAATTTTGTTTCAAAAAAAGGTTTAGATATTGCATCCTCTAGAGCGCCAAACGTCCCGACACCCTAGCGTTTTTAGCGGAATCTTAAGCGTGAGAAACGAACTCACCAGTCCACCTTCTCCTAAGATTCTGCCAGAAACTAGGGTGTCGAGGGGTTTGGCGGGTTCAGAGGATGCAATATCTAAACGAGCTACGTTTAGGTCTCTGAGGACGACGATCCTCTCGAAACGTCAGGCCATTTTCAATGAGTCTTCCACCTACCAACCTCTTCGGCAGAACAAATTACAACATACTAGGTGCAGTTTTGGCTTCCTCTAGGCATGGGTGCCCACCGCGACTCACGCTTGCGTTCATGTGGGTGTATGGGCCCTTGATAGTTGGTGAGTGCTACTCATGATCCGCTGAGTGTGACAGAACCCAGGCACGCGAATGAAACCGCAGGGGACTGAACCACAACAAAATGCGAGGTGTTTCCAACGTAGCAATTCATCGCAGCATGATTTACTGAAGTGAGAAGAAAACTAAACTTCATGAAAAGGGCATTCACCCGATCAGCATCAAAATTCAAGCAAAAAAAAGAGGAGGACTGATAATCATCACAATTCCAAACAGACTGACTGTTTCAGAACAAGCGCCTCCCCCAAACCAGCAGCAAGGGGATGGGCATGCTGTAGTTGGAGATAACGCTGTGGTGAGCGGACGATGGAAGTATGTACTGGTCGTTGCTGCTTTGCTAATTCTTCTGATAGTAATAGTAGCACTTGTTATACTCGCTGTGCTTTTACGCGGCCAAAAGAAAAGAAGCTCTCCTCATCTTCCTCCATCGCCAACAAAGTTGCCTAAGAAATCCGAGAAAGCACTTGCGTCAATGGCTGAAGTAAGTGATTTAGCTCTTAATGTTTCATCCGTCACATCAAAGCTGGTCAATCATAAATGCACGTAGCACATAGCAACACGATTGTTTCTGAACCATGCTCATTCAAGGAGATCTCTTCGAAAGATCCTTTCCTGTGGGCGGGTGATGACGATGTCCTATGGGCACCAGGTAATTCTGTTTCACTTTTTTTTGGAATAAAGCTGTATGAGATTGCCGACTTCCACATATTTTTCAAAATGAGGAAAGTTGTGGTTAAGTAGAGGAAATTAGTTCACGCTGATTAGAGCCACGATCGGAGCTGGTGCAAGAATGACCTTTATCTGCGGCTTTGAAACTTATATGTCAACTTTTTCGCCCGGTTTAGTAGAATTTTGAACATGTTGCTGAGTAAACGTTAAACATGTTGCTACATGCCATGTAAGCTTACCACAAAAAACGAATCCTCTGCACGGTGGCTCCCAGGCGTCCCCTTTCATGGTTTCAAAATCACAGAAACAAATTAAATGTCCCGTGAAACGTAATTCAAACATAAACAAGGGAACCATCGTCAGGAGACTGTTGAGTTTGGACCAGAAGACTTGAACCCAGGCAGGCCGCGAACCGCACCTCACGCCCAACGGGCTACTGCAGTGCCAAACAGTACACCACCTAGGCCAGTTTCCATTCTCGCACCTCAATGATTTCATGTCATCAGTCAGATCGCCGGCGAGCTCAGATATCGGAACGTATGGATCTTGCAAGCTTCCTACCATATATAATTCGCTAAGTATGTCTGTGTATGTGTACGTTCGTCTGTTTGTCACGAAATTCATACGCCGGTCCCAGTGAGACATTGGTTCCAAGAAGTGATGTAGGGGGTGTGACGGGAACACTATTGGTGGGTGACAGGAAGTGATATCAGTTGATAAGATCCGATAAGAGGCGTTAGAAGGGGAGGTCACCATATTCATAGCGCACAGCATCAGCTGGCTTTTGACTCCAAGCTATGATATGGGGTACAAGAACATACAAGAACATAAGTGGTGGATGATAAGAACTGTAAGCCGCTGATAACATTCGATAAGGGGCACTAGAAGAGGTGAGGTCATTCATAGAGCAGGTCACAGCATCAGAGAGGCGTACGTTTCAGCAAGTGATATAGAGGGTGAGATGGGAACACGTGTAGGAGGCGATAAGGGACGTTACGGTAGTCGTAGCTGGTGATTCCGCTACCAAAAGATGGTTCCCGCTACCAAATCATAGAGTTTTAGTGATGAGGACATTGATGACGGGTGACAGGTAATCTTATCAATCGATAAAAACGATAAGATACCATCTGCGCTACATTTTATCACTTCTTAAGGGCGCCGGCTTTTAAAAAAAAAAAACAAATTTTTATATTATGCTGAGTATTAGAGACTCAGCGGGTGAACTCCTTCATTTGATGGCAACAGAATCAAGGTCGTTCATTGAAGTACTTTCAGATCCATGCAATGGTGTGGAAGGGGGGCAGATATAGTGCAGCTAAAATGGGAAAATCAAAATATTCGATAATCAAAAATTTTCGCAAAACCGCCTGCGATGTGATGTGTTAGTAAGTTGCGGTCGCACTTGAAGCAAATCAAGGAGAGAACCCAACAAACCCAACAAATGGGACTGGGGACGTCCTCTCGGTAGCAACATTCGAACTCTCCGTGAGACACACACCTTGACATCTACAAGCAATGTGGAGTTCTCCTTTTCAGTGTCACCCATGACTCTGACTTCTTCATACTTCACCTCATTAATGATTATACGCCAATGCAGCGCTTATCACACTTTCGAGAACACTCACCACTCGTTGGAAGCCTGGACAGACTAGCGGTCGAAGGAATTTTTTCTTCACACCCTAGAATTTTCGTAAAATGGTGAAGCAGCTTCCACGTATCTCCGTGTCGGTGGCTCTTATCATTATCACTCCCCATTGGCAACCAACTTCTAGCATTCACTTTTTGTCGAAGCTCAAGTGTTTAGCGGTCGAATCTTCGACTACATCGTAGAGGTATAAACATGTTGACTCATAAAGGCTTTGCTTATTGATTCTTGGACGACGATAATCGCAAAGCAACCAATGTTCTCCAGCCATCCCTGAATTACTTGTTGGAAGCTTCCCCACCGTTGCTACAACTTGTATTATGATTGGGGGACCCCATTTCTGAATATAATAAGTTTTCTTATCAGCTGTTATCACTTCCTGCTGCTCAGTAATTATGTTCACGTCCAACTCCCTATATCACTTCCTGGTGCCAACATCTCTTCGCCGCAGTGGCCCGTTGGAAGTTGTTGAATCTTCCCTTCTAATGCCTCTTATGGTACCTTATCAGCTGCTATCACCTCCTGCCGCCCAGCAATGATCCTCACGTCCAGCCCCCTACATCACTTCTTGGAACCAACATTAAACCGTTGCTGTGACGCGAGTTACTATTCTGGTGACCCTACCATTTTATGGGCCCCTCGTCAGCCCTTGTCAGCTGTTATCACTACGTGCCACCCACCAATGATCCTCACGTCCAGCCCCTAGACCACTTCTTGGAATCAACATTCCACCGTTGCTGTGACGCGAGTTATGAATTCACTGAACCTGCCCTCTCAGGCGGTTGATCAGCTCTTATCAGTCGTTATCATCTTCTGTCACCCACCAGAAATATTCCTGTCGCAGGTTCCATATCACTTATCAATTTGAACACCAGCTGATTTAAAGGAAGTTATGAATTTCCGGTCAAACACACACACGCACATACACACGAACAGACAAACGTTGCGGATTACATATGGTAGGATATTTTTGATGTTTAAAATGTATCGGTCGTGGTCGACTGATAGTGCATTTTCAAAACTCGGCTTGGTCATTCACTGTACTCACTTGAACCCAAGCAGTAAGTCCAGTGGTGAATGGTAATTAAGACGATATTTCGCAAATCAGTTGAAGAGAGTGCTCTCGAATGGTCCATACAGATTAACCACTAACCTTACCACGATCGAAACCACTTTTGTGCGGTAGGCCACTATCCCTTCTCCAATTCCATCTGAGCACCGAGGTTCACCTGCGCTCAAAAGAGTCGCGCTCGGCGCGGATACGCTCGCCTGATCGCCCAGGATTTCGCCACATGGGTGCTTGTTGTTGCTCTCCGCAACCAGTAGGCCCTTACTGCCCCTACGGTGTATGAAATATGGCCAAGTATTCGATGTTAGCTTAGTCACCTATGCCCCTGTTATGGGCTTTCTCGAAGGTGACTGCTCGCATAGCTCACTAAGCTTACAGTGCCATTAACATCTAACCCGAACGGGAAACCAGCATATCAAATAACTATGAAGAATAACTATGTGAAAGCGAATACGATGAAACAACAACTAGACTAATTAAGTAATGTACTACCCTGGCGAATAAGCCATGGGACAGAAATGAAGAAATAACTACTGAGTAAACAGTGGTACGACCTATATCACGGGGACGAACCATGCCTAAGTTTCACGGGCCGTAGCCTAGACTCCACTAGGAGCATCGGAAGCATCCCACTCCTCCTGTCCAGTAAGTACGGATGCACCTTCTGTCCTGGCGCTCACTTAGACGATCGTCGGCCATAGCTGATCCTGATTCCTCGCTCTCGGCTCGTTGATTGGACGGCGGTCAGCACATACCTATGACGACGTTGGCGGCTGGACAAAGAGCCCAGTGGGGATGGCAGCTCGACGTACAATGACGGGCGGCTTGAGTTGACGCCGCCTCTATGTCCCTAAACGGTGTCTTGAATGTTCTCTCCGCTTAGCGTGCCAGGACCGCCGCGCCTATCGTACACGCGATCTTTTAAAGAACAGCACTGTAATGTAAATGTACTAAGTCTTGACAGCTATCATTCGCGACGTCGCCTTAACAATAATCATCGATTAGGCGTCACCTTTCCCCACCGAAGTCGCTGCGTAATCACTCCCAGGTGTAATCACTGGCGCTGACCAGAAAATTCAATTTTCATAATAGTTTTTTTCCACGCTGCAGCCACAGTGGGAGTCATATTTGTGATCCAAAGACTCCGGTTTATTTCGAACAGATATAATCTCATGATCACTAAACACGATGGAGCTTGTGACGGGGTGTGGATTGAGCGTTGCTAAAGCGGCGTTTCCATCAATGATACCAACCGCAACAGTTGACTCTAAGACCCTTCTGGCTCTGCGAACGAGCTCACGCTCCCTCAGCAGCCCTATCACTTGCACGGATCATTATCATGGGGCTTTACAATCATGCACATCCTTTGCAGCTCACGTGTTTGGTGGATTTGGCAATGAGGTCTCAAAGATGTTCCGTTTGATTGATTGGCCCCTATCAATCGACAAGCAATTTGTTGTGAGACGCACTAATATGAGAAATCGTACCATCCCCACTACAACTTCGACTTCTCGCTGATCTCAGGCACCACATCGCGGTCGCGTGCCAGAATCTCTCGATGGCGCTCGTCCAGAAGGCTGTGGCGGAGTTTTATAATAGTATTTAATATGCTCTTTAATATGGTGGTAGAAATGTCCGATCAGAATTTATAAAGTGTAACTTATAGCGCCTCGAAAGTCAATGAAGAAAAGTGACTTTTTTTGCCCCCCCCCCTGTGTATAAACCAGAAGTTGTCTGTGTGTCTGTCTGTCTGTCTGTCTGCGTGTCTGAAAATTTGGCGTTACCGGAAGGGTCAGTTGAGAGGCATGTACGGAAGACACATTAACTGAGCCAAGCCCCGCCCACTGTGGGCGGGGCGTGCGCACAGTTGTGAGCTACATAATTCAAAAATTCGTAATTCGGTTCCAAAAGAGCCCGGAGAGTAGGAAAAGTGGCAAACGATAGAAAATCAGTTGAAGGATGGAATGAGGGGGGTACACCCATTATGGGCGGGGCGTGCTGTAGGTGGGCGGTGCTTGCCACAAAATTCTCGAAAATCCGTAAATCGGTTACAAAACAGCACAGAGAGTGGAAAGGCAAAATGGGAAATTAGTTGACGGACGAAATGAGTGAGACACACCCATTATGGGCGGGGCGTGCTGTAGGTGGGCGGTGCTTGCTACAAAACTTCAAAAATTCGTAGCCCGGTTTCAAAAGAGTCCAGAGAGTGGGGAAAAAAGGGAAACGGTAGAGAATGGATAGGTTTACGTAATGGCATTAACAGTAACTGCATTGGACGAAGTTTCGGTCACAGTGCTAAATACCTCCTCTACAGCTTGGCGAACTATCACTTCTTGCAAATACAGCCAGTTTCGTTGTGATAATCGAATAGGTGCTGCGTACCTACACTAAACAACTGGAAGCAGCCGAACAGCACGAAAATACTGCTCTACGGCTACAAATTCCTAACACATCAACGCGTTCTCAAGAATCTTTAGGTAGGATATGAAAAAGTTAGAGAGCTGAATACTAGGGAGGGAGGGGGGGATATACTGTGAATGAAACGGTAAAATGTGGAAATTTCTGGAAAAAATTTTCAGGCAATATGGTCGGCCGATCCGACTGGCCCTCTATTTTTGGGAAATGTGTGGGGGAGAGTAACTCCACACGCAGAAGGAGGATCGGCCGGCTTCGCCGGCCGATCCGATGTCAGTAATAACCCAATCCTTGTAGTTGTTGTGTTTGAACTTCTCAAAAAGAACCCGTTAACATCACATTTCGTTTCCCTCTACAGCAGAAAATTCCTTTCTAGGGAGAAGCCATGGTGGAGCTGATGTCAAATCCAAGCAAAGGAAGATATCAGATTCTCTGAAAGCTCTCATGGTACCATTAGCTGTGGTGCGTTCATAGTGACTATACATCGAGAGCATGAAGAGTACGAAGTGCCATTATCAGTCTCTAACTGTGACTTGGAGTGTCGGATTGTATGCCTGCCTGCGAACCCGTACAGCATTGTGAAAAGGAAATTGATAGGATACAACAGCCGCTAGCAGAGACAGCGGTAAATCAGTGTCAGTGTATTTATGTAATGCGCTATTTCGATTGAGGTGATAGCTTTTTCTGCTATAGAAATGCTTTTGTAGGTCCTCATTGAGAGCTGTTCTTCTTACACCTAGAGGAAAACACAGGTGTAGGCAATCGACCGCACACAAGACTAGTAAAACAGCAAAGATTCGTTGCCAACCCGTAGCGAGCTGTGCTGTGACGAATCCTCTTTCTTCTCCAAGTGTGTTATACACTAATCTTTTTGCTACGGATGGCTATAGCTCAAATTTGTTATTTATTTGGTCATCTCACTCAAAAACGTGGAAGGTTTTCTTCAAATAAGACGACGAAGAAAACATAAAAAAGCAGTGTTCTAGTCACAACTCAAGTAGATTTCATGATGACCCGCTCCCTTGTTCAGTAAGCCTTTGAACACCTCTTACCTTCACTTTTTGAACAAGAGCGGATAAAGTGTTGGTGATCCAGTTCTGGCGATCAACAAATTACCGTGGACTTTGTCACTGGACAGTGACTTCTTTTTAATACAACAATTGAAATTGCACGGCTGTAGGTAGTAGGGGAAATGAGGCGACTGAACCCAGTCTTAGCGTTGCTTCTGCCAGAGCAGTGCTCAATAATACGACCACCTGGGACCTGCATTGTGATTAGCACTGATGATCTTCTTGCAGTTGTATGGTGCCATCCATTTGTCGATCTGCACGTTGAGGATTTTGTATTACCCATAGACAGTGACAGCTTTGTATTTTGGATAGAGCCGCCTGGAAACCGCAGTGTAGAAATTTACTGCCGTGATGACTATGCGCTTCGGCCTGAGGGAGCCCTCATGACGAATTCGGACTCCTCATCTGCATTCGTCCGATGCTAACGCTTGCAAGTTTTGACTCGGAGTGCAAGACCAACCCTATTTCGTCCAGGCATGTGCATTTTCACACTCATGCATGGCTTGTTAGGGGAGCAACGTTGCTGGATTGCTTCTGCATTCGTGCTTCTATAAGAAAATGAGGCAATCAAACCACACCCTCTTGATCATTCCCGCTTTTTATGCCTAACTAGCGAAATGGTCACAGCAGGAATGTCAGTTTCGTGCAAAAGCTTGACAGTCGAGTCTCTGTGGTCAGGCATTCAATTCAATGAATTCATTGACTTCAGTCACTCTCTTTCCTTGTGCAGAACGAACTCAATGAAGCTCGTCTCGCAGACCACTTTTTTTCGTTCCTCCTTCCTTGATCTATCGTATTCGTTTCGAGAACGCTTGGCGTCAGCACTGGTAAAGCTCGGATTGATTCCAACTGCACACTTTTTCCCTGTATGGCGTTCAATTCTACGATTCAGCGCTTCTTGTGACCGCTCAAATTCTTTCCGATTTCTAAAAATTTTCTCCTATGTAGGTTGGTCAAATTACACCGATGCGTAGCTAGATGTTCCATTTTCCAAACGTTACAGAACAGGGTACAGCATCGTTGTGTGAAAGCCATGGGGGGGGGGCGTACTTGGCGGCTGGGGAAGTGGGGGGGAGGGGAGCCGTAAACGCAGGGTCGATGAGCACCAAACAGCACAAAAGTGTCATCGCTAAGTTTGATGGAGCGGACGGAAAGCTGCAGAGGACCCGGATGTAAGGAAGACTACAAAATATTAAATTAGTTGATCAGCAGTATAAATAGGTTAGCATGAACTCGTAAGGACGTAGATGACTAAATAGTACATCTTAACAGATTCGTGCGTATCGACCTTTCCAAACCCTGAACAAACATCTGCTTGCATGGACAAAAACCACCTGAAATGAAGTTAACACTTTTCCACCTTCTCTGCGTAGAAGCGTAATGCACGGCGCACATTCGCATGAAGTCGACTGATAGGAACCAAACTCTTCCACTCACTTCAAGGGGAATATGTGTTTTGAAGGCATATTGAGTTTGCGAAGAATACCCTTACAATGGCAAGCTTCCCAGTGTCAGAATGTCGCTCGAGGATGACCCATCCAAAATATCCCAGGGGAACTGTAGAGCTTGTGGGAGAAGTTTTTAATTTTGAAAAAGATAGCGCATGAAAGAAGTTGGTTTTGCCTGCCTGATGCATAAAAACTAGCTCGCGATTCACGAATAGCGCGACCGCAACTCATCCGAAATATTTCACGAACGGGGAGGATTCAGATTGCAAACACGCAACAGTAGCGACAGTGCTCTTGCCACCTTCCGATTCTTGAAAGCCCCACAACTAAAAAAGCTACCACCCCCAGATAAAGCCCCGCGATTTCCCGCCTGGCCAACAGATCTGCTCCACCGCTATTTTGCTGTGGAATCATAAGGCATTGTTCACAGTCTGCGGTCCAGCGTTTCTCTGGAACGCGGCGGTTCGGCGAAAAGCTTTCGATACGTATCGACTGGCGGTTGGGCGAAGAGTCTGGCGGTTGGGCGAAAGGGTTTTGATACGAATCGACGGGCGTTTCGCCAAACCGCGACGTTTTTCGCCTTCGACGAAACGCTAGCTCGATCGCCCTGGCGTTTTTCGCCAGCGAAATCGATACGCATTTATTGCTTTTCGCCCAACCGCCGAACCGCGGCGGTTCGGCGAAACTAGCGGTTGGCGATTCTCCGATCGATGACTATTTTTTGCTTTTCTCCCAACCGCCGTTTCGTCAGGGTCGCAGACTGTGAACAATGCCTACGCTGCCGAGCGCTCGCGAGTTGTTGCGTATCTAATCCTTCTCGTCAGAGCAAACACTTAGGCAGCGTTCAGACTTCGCGACGGCAGCGCTTCGGTCGCGCGTTCGACGCGATCGATGCGCATGCTTTCTACTGCATCGATTGCGCCGAACGCGCGACCGAAGCGCTGCCGTCGCGAAGTCTGAACGCTGCCTTAGAGCCGTAAAGTGGAGGGGTAGTATGAGGATCCTTTTTCGGAGGGTCGTATTGACGCAGCCATATCACACATCGCGATGCTGTACTCTGATACAGAAGCCCGGACCTGAAGCCCTTTGCTTTCCTGTCATTCTTCTATAAGTCTCCACCGTGTTTGAATAAGATACATGACCTGATACTATGTGACCTTTACCGTCAGACACGTCTTCTGGTGCCGATCTCGGATACTCTGATATGCTCTCAAACAATAAAGCGATCGTAAATTGAAGAAAGGATGGAACTCGTGTCATATTCGATTAGGAGGATCAAGTTTTTTCGGCCCAACTTTTGCGACGTGTGAAGAGTCACGCACTGACAGTCCACAGAGGTCCTGGGACTAACACATTGACGACTTGTCTCCTAATATGCTTCTAGTTATTGTGGAAATTGAAACAGTTATAGAGGCGAAGTCAGGTGACGAGAAGTGGCTAGATTTAGCAAAGAGAGTGCAACTGTGGCGCCCGCGCAGGGGATCAGGTCATCGAATCGACATGACCACTTGAACACTCATGTGGCGGAATGTGTCTCCAGATGAACATTACACTATTGGGGTGTCTCATAAGGTTGTGAACTTCCAGAAACATTTCGAAATTCATTTGGTTCGACTCATGCATCCGTTCCCCAGAGGTGGAGTGGCTGCGTACTTTATTTGAATGCATTTCATGAAAGGCATAAACGAACCTCATACTGTCGTGTTGAACAGATAGACAGCAGTCCCAAATTGAAAGGCCCACCAGACGCGCATCCGCTGGCATGTCCAAATGAAGTACGCAGTTTCTGCCCTTGGGCTTGCGTCAAGCGGAAGTACTTATTCTTAAAAAGTCATTCGGTTCTACAGCGCAGAACCGGAGAAAAAAGGATTCATCTCACCAAAGGTATTACCATTGAAATTCTTTAACCGCGAAGCTTCCCTATTTCCAACAATGGTGTGCGTTCCCAGAAATGTGATGAATTAGGCCATGTGTTAGTGGTTCAGCACCGAAAATCTGTCAGTGATCAGCACCATTGGTGGGGGCAGTGGTGTGCCAATCTAATTCATCTTAATAACCATCGGCAGGCGCCCCAATATCTCCTTCTGTGACACGGCCTACCTTCGCCGGGCTGGCGCTGGATCGCGCGTTCTCATCGGGTGGATTAAAATTAAGGAGCTGTTTGGCCTAGGAGGATATTCTCGTTGTTTGCTTCTTGTTGATTTGCACTCCTCACCATGTTGAGACCTTTTCCTCCAGTTTAAACGAACCCTCGTGCTACCGTAACTCCATAAAAGCTTGTGGCAAGAAAGGAGAAAGGCGTCGGCAATGATTGACGAAACAAGCAGAATGCCCCACCATGCCAAACTGCGCTGAGAGTGGTCCTGAAAAAGTTGATGCGCTTCTGAAGACCAGCAAAACCTTTAAAGGAACGGTCCGCGATGACCTATGAAAATGCAAGAGGTTATGTGGGAAGGTAGTGCGGTCCGGAGTGGACAACCCTGTGCCAGTTTCGCGGCGGAAAGTTGTACGGTAAAGGAATTAAGGCGCAAAGTTGCTTCAGTGGTACATCCCTTTTCCCAGTGACTCCGCCTCCAGACTCCGCCTCCATAGTCGCCCTTCCAGCCAAAAGTAATGCTCTCGGGCAAGTTTCATGGAGTGGATGCATGCAGTGTCTTTTATAGTCATAAGGTTCGTTCATGGGATTCAGCCGACGGGAATCTTCCCAGCGCACAGTCTTTTCGGTCTTTACACCTCTACAGTTGTTTGAGGCTAGAAGAGGCTGACGAATGCGTTTCCAACGTTCCCTTTGGCATTTTCTCTTCATAGACGGTTCACTTGGCGAATTTTCTTCCACATTTCTGCAACATCACCCAGGCTTTTTATCGCGGACCGTGCCTTTAAATAAAGATTTATCATCATTGGCGCCTCGACCTAGTAACTCCGCGTAACCAAATAGTAATGGAAACAGTATGAATGTTTTCCAATGTTTTCATGATTAGTTATTCTCGTTCACTGAGAAAATTCGTAACAAAATCACGATGCAACAATGTGACTTTCCTCTTTGAGCATGTTTCTTCTCTAGGAAGTCAAGGCGAGCGCAAACCTGGAAAGTGTGTACCTCTCAGCAGAGGAGTATGTTAAGACGACTAAAATATCACACCAGATGGCAACATCAAGTTTTGACACAGTCGTACCTTCCCCCCCCCCCATCCCTACGGAAGCATTCTACGGACAAACAGACAAACGTACAAACGTGTAAGCCGACACATCAAGTACGTTACGCACTTCAACGGTGAAGCGAAAGGGAAGGAGACGACGTGCTTTGTAAAATATTAAGTCTATGGAGCCGGTTTTATGGGAAGCCTATGGGGAACGTGGTTGGGGTGGGGTGAGTATACAACTAGGAATTGAAGAACTCATAAAACCATCCAAGCTGTCGCTTCATCTCAAAAATGGACGAAGTTAACACCCGAAAGCATGATAATCAAGAGACTGAATGGCACATTAATGGATTATTTGCGCCACTTGTTCATTTTTTTTTGCAGAATGCTCGTCTCCCGGTCAAGAAAAGGGATGATTGTGACAAGTTCCTCTCTCATAGAATAAAAGAGCTCTTCGCTTACGAATATGTAATAATGATTGGAAAAGGAGGTGATGTATCCAAAGTTGTTCCGCGGCTACCAAATAGTGTAGGAATATTGTCTTTATATAATGGTGGGTCTTCTCCTTCCTCGAATAGTATTAGGTTGGCTAATAAGTAATGGCCGTTTTTTCAATTGAAAAATTTGTTCGAAAAGTGAAACGTTTTGCAAGCAAGTTATATATCATCTGATAGGAAACTTCTCGTAGTATAAGAATATCAAAAAAGCTTTGGTTGAGGATATAGTTTTTGTGAATTTTTTAGTCGTTGAAGTTGGAAGTGAAGTCGGCGAAAATTAGCATCTTCGACAACTGCCTCTATTTACGTCTACTCGAAGTGCTAAAATCGCTTAAGCTGCTCCATACATTCGGAAAAGGTTGAGGTAGAAGTCTCAGCAAGGGAATCTCAATAGGACGCTTTGGAACTAATTTCAAGAATTTCAAAGTTGGCAACCTTCACCTTGCCAATATTGGGCAGGCTCACGTCTGTTCCACCTGAAATTTCATGCTAATAGTTGAATTAATTGAAATTTGATATTCTAATACTACGAGAAGTTTGCTATTAAACGATATTAAGCTTGCTTGCAAAACGTTTTACTTTTGGAACAAATTTTTCGATTGAAAAAAACGGCCATTACTTATTAGCCAGCCCACTGCTAGTGGGCTGGCTAATAACTGCTAGTGGGCTGGCTAATAAGTAATGGCCGTTTTTTTCAATTGAAAAATTTGTTTCAAAAGTGAAAAGTTTTGCAAGCAAGCTTAACATCGTTTTGATAGCAAACAATTAATTCAACTATTAGCATGAAATTTCTAAATAGAGGCAGTTGTCGAAGATGCTAATTTTCGCCGACTTCACTTCCAACTTCAACGACTAAAAAATTCACAAAAACTATATCCTCAACCAAAGCTTTTTTGATATTCTTATACTACGAGAAGTTTCCTATCAGATGATATATAACTTGCTTGCAAAACGTTTCACTTTTCGAACAAATTTTTCAATTGAAAAAAACGGCCATTACTTATTAGCCAACCTAATAGAAGGTGTTACTCCTTCCGATAACACACACGTTACCTCTTTTTATTTCTCTTTTCTTCCTTAGATAATCGAAGAAGTACTTTATACTCATACAAATTAGTGGAAAAATACCACCTGTCACATCGAGTCACCTATCACAAATACGAAGCAACGAATGGGGAAAAACATCTAAAGAAGACTATAAATCTTATATATTATGACTGGTTAGTGTTCACATGCAATTGATGAATGCTTTCAGGTCTTTGAACTTCAAGTAGATGCCTCCCCGCACAATATCATCACATACAGTTACGAATTGCAATCAGTCCGGAACGGCGTAAGCAGGGCGGCTCCGGTTGCCTCGTTCTACCAGTGGTGTTGCGTAGAGATCAATTTCGAAAGAAAACATCTCGTGGTGGAAATGTCGTCCACGGCGACGGCTGACTGCGACGGGACTGATTGCGTGATGTCAGCTGTATACACAACTTTTACTTGAACCGATTACAGTGAGTTCACCACTCCCTAAACCACACCAACCCCTTTCCGAACATAACCTCTTTGCGAAGCCAAATCTAATTTAATGTGCCCGTTTTTTGCACCGGACCACTGGCTGAATGATCACTCTAGACGCCACTGCAATCCCCGCTCTGACAGCCACGCCCACTTTTGAGCACCATAATTTTTCAAACTTCATTTTATAACGTCTGCTTCTATAACCTTTCTGCACTTTTGCTATACACCTGCACATGCAGCCATCGTCCGGGGACTTGATTAGGGCGGCAAGGGTCGCGACGCGGCTGCGGCGCGTCACGACCGCGGCGATCAGCTGTTTCCAGTCTAATTTGACCATTTTCTCTCTAATTTTCATATTCTGTTCTTTCAAAGTTAGTTGTTTTATCGTCCTTATGAAGTATATTGGGGCGTGGAATTTTTTTCTGTTCATAATAGAGTGTATTTGCGGTTTTTTCAGGTCTTGTTCGATTGTCTGCCTAACTGTTTAATTGTGCGCAAAAAACAGAGGAATCTCAATCATAATTTACCTTGTGAAGACAAGGAACAACTAATCTCGAGAAAAGCAGCCATAACAGTGTAAATTAGGGAGAAAATGGCTAAAATAGGCTGGAAACAGCTGATCGCCGCGCTCGTGACACGCCGCAGCCGCGTCGCGACCCTTGCCGCCCTAATCAAGTGCCCGGATGACGACTGTATACTCTAAC
>MU954059.1:0-10746 GCA_036418165.1 Cooperia oncophora | reverse complement strand
CAGGAACTATTATACATTGCTGCGGCGTGTCCTCTCCCGCAGCAACAAATTTACCTTGCAGTAGCAAATCAAACCGTATAATCCCATGCAACTGGGAACATGGATCGGAATTTCTCGTTAATTTACAGCGTTTATTCTCGCGTAAATACACAAGACAAGGAGAACAGCAAGAAGCGTGAGCTATACGAATATTGTCAATTTTCCTGTGGTATCTTCTCATGGACATCAAATTCTGAAATACGTCCGTCACATTTTCCTGTTTTGTTCAAACATCTTTACTTTCCACACTAAAACCGCTGCGGACATACCAGTTGTGTATGCGCGTGAACCGTCCCCCCCCCTTGCGGAGAAGATCGAGAAACACATCCCCTGCTTGTCATGTGGACAATCCATCCAGGTCTTTGACTACGCCTTTCTTACTGGTGCATCCTTCCTCAAGAGGGCTCGCTAAGAAGGCGCACTGGTAAGCCCCGCTCGCCTATACAACAAGCATGGGATTTGCCTTTAGGGTTGCATAGCTTTGCTATCAGAAAATAGGGCGCAGTTCGGCGACGGGAGGGGCATTTTCGCACTTTCACTGCTTCACTACTTCCGGTTTACAAGTCTCACTCTGGTGAAACTTGTGAACTCTTGTGAAACTGGAGCAAGCTCGTCTAGAAACCATGGTAAAATAAGTCCTTAAAGGCACTTTCCGCGATAAAATAAGGCTATGACCTTTCAAATGTGTCAGACGATCCGGAAGGAGATTGCGGAGGCTGCGCTACCTTTAGAAAGTGAAAATCGGCAAGAATTCCGCTTCAAGCTAACCAATTAGGCCCATTGGCGCCCCTTAGGCCCATGACCCCCACCGGCTGCTAGCTACTAGCTAGTAGCCACTATACTATCTCTCTCCATTCCGAATGGTGAGAGTGAGGTGATAAGATAAAAGAGCTGATATCTTTATGATAACGACGAGTGGAAATTCGTACAACACCAACATGCGTTTCTTCATTGCATGCATGTACAAGTTGGGGTCGATATGGAATCCTATTTAGGGCATTCTCGGCTGTTTTTCCGCTGCTTTTCTCCGCTAATCAGAGATACCAAGCCCTTCTTCGTTCCTATGTGGGTTCCGTTACCCACAATCTGTGGTCGCGGGCTTTGCCTTGTATTTTTAAGAGTAGGCTATCCATTAGGTGGATCGACACATCGATAGGAAGCGAAATGCCCCCTCCCCCACCCGTCATCGAACTGCGCCGAAATTAGAACTGACGCATTGACACGTTCAGAGCGAAAAACAGACTAATACGGTAAAGAAAGCGATTGCACCTGCATGAAGCTCCATTTAGCTTGAGCTTGGTGAGACATTTGCCGAGTAGATCCGCTTCAATCATCAAACGATGCGTAGGACCGTATTTGTGGCCTCTCATTCGGAACGTTCGCGTCAAATTGCATTGGTTCGCCGTCATTGCGAGTGGAGAGCTGTAAGTTTTATCTATTGTAAAAAAAGTGGAAAAAATTTGTGCAGTCATTCTTATTATTTATATTCTCTCTGCGTTGACAAAGGTTGTCCTTTAAATGGTTTGGTCAAAACTGTCAGTTATGGCTCAGTACTAATGGCAGGTGAATAACACTAGAAGAAAAATGCCGAAAAAAAACCACCGCGGAATGTTTCATCCACCATGCTGAACTGCATTTGCATGTGCATAAGGCGAAAGAAAAAACCAAACGAGTTCTCTTTCACTCTCCCCTTTATCACTCCACTCTAACTATTCGAAATGAAGAGAGCTAGTAGTGGAACAGCCGCGCCACAGGAAGCCTTTAGAAATGAAAGATGGGCATTGCCATGGCTAGTAGGCGGACTGTGGCTTCGTCGGCGAGCGGGTCTCGCATTTTGACCCGCGAAACTAGCACACAACCTTGGTTGTGGCGATTTTTGTCGAGTCTAATGTGAACGCTCTTTGGGAATGGTACGACCACCCCATTCGCCCTCGGGGGGGGGGCAGAGGGGTATAATAGTACGCATGTATAACAGGAAAACCACAAAAAGTCAAAACCACCGGCTCCTACAACGTCAAAAAACATAAGCGCGACGCTCGCCCCCCCCTCCAACAATGACATGATGCAGGGCAGGGCACAGCATTCGATGGGGATTTTGGTCGAGCCTGTACGACCCCCCCCCTTTTTTTGGGGGTTCGGTACGACCCCCCCTTTTTTGCCGTTCGGTTTTTTTCGCCTTAAATGAAACTATGAAACGCCCACTATGAAATTCTACTTGTATGAAGGTGCCCATACTAAATGGACGACTTGAAGTCATGACATAATAGAACAATACAGAGATGATTGCAAACAAAAAAGGGGGGGCGTGAACGGTACAATCGTATATGAAAACTCGTATGATTTAACTTCTTCGAATGTCGCGTTTTGACAACAGATATGGTAATAATAACAATATATCGCGATTAAATCCAATGAGCATTCGTTAACCTGAGGTGGACTCCCTCTCTGGGAGCGGCCATCAGCGACCACAGTGTTAACAACGTCTATTCCCAAGATTGAGACGAGGAAAAGAGAAAGTTAGGCTTGTCTCACTACGTAACAGTTATACAAACCGCCGTAAAAATGCATTACCCCGATTATTGGAGTACGGTAGCAGAAGCGCATGTAATTGCGGCTGTGACAGGAGATTATTCGGCAATTTTAGCCATGGAGCGAGAATTTCCAGCTGAGTTAGGTGTCTTTAAAGGACCATAACTTCCCTCAAAAGCGGACCTGTGGGAAGAGGAGACCGTACTCGTGTAGAGGAAGGTTTGCACTTCCTAAAAGTACTAAAACGTTTATGAACGTCGCAAAAATCACAGAGAAATCTGCCATAGGGATTCGTTGGGGAGTGGTTTCAACCGAACAGGTTTGAATCAATATATTTTTTTTGTAACTCAACATTTCACAAATCTGAGAACGGTTTCGAGTGTTTGAAGATTTTCTCTTTCTAAAAACCTCTTGAACTGTTTCTGAAGCTCTCGGGATTCATGAGATCTCGCTATGGGGATTTCTTGAGGAACACTCCCAGCTGCGCGAAAAACCCGTTTCCTGTGTACCGTTTCAAGTGAGCGTGTTCGAATAGCCAGGAACGCATGTAGAACGTATCCTGTGGTGGAGCAGGAGCAGGATATGGTTCGTTTAGCGCCGATCACGTCAACTTTGGATGCGCCGCGCACTGAGGGCCGCGCAGAGGTGATGGGATGGTGCAACTTGTGCGTAATGTCTGTCCACGCGAGCAAATGTGTCTATAAGGTTCAGGGAGGTCCATGGCGAGCCTGTGCACTTGTTTACAGTGTTTTCCGTTGCGTATGATGGAACATGTCCCTGTCAACGCTGCCAGATTCGTGCTCCGCCAATCGCTGACTCCGATAAAGGAGACCAACTGCTGGAAAACGTCTGATATGAACGATATGGTAGTCCTGTCGCTTGTCGAGAAAAAAACAGGTTGGCTCAGCGCCAAGCGCGACCGCGGACACGCCATATCATTGGCAGCGAACCAGAGTTTGAGTTGTACTGTTTAGTCACCAACGGACTTACGAGATAATGTCGACTTATTAATATTTGCAGTTATTTCGGATTAGTTTGATGAATGAAAGTTTTGTACTATTTTTTTGCATATCCGAGTTCTCTACAAAGCAAGTTTCGTTGTACAGGACTCAGCACATTGACAATTTGCGCTGCTCGTTACTGGCTGCCGCACTCACTACGACCCCCCCCCCTCTCCTGGCGGCCAAATACGACCCCCTGTTGGGGATTCCCCGACAAGGTGTGCCCTGCCGCGGAAGTAATACATGCTCGCGGGCAGTATTACCACATCCAAGGAAGGCGTCTGAACATTGAATGAATATATTATATATGCGTGCTAATTTTAGGACGCACTCATACGTCGGGTGAAAATGTTAACGAAATCGGCATTTTTAGAAATGCGTGTGCCACACCCAACTGGAGTGAAAAGGGTAGTGTATCTTCGAGTAAGTGTACTTCGCGTTACACGATTTTAGAAGCTAAAATACAGACACTTTCTCTTCAAACTAACGGACGCTCCCGAACCGGAACCATGTAGCAGCAAACGACCCTACACAAGGCGCGCTTCTGCGGTGGCACACAGAATCGACTCCAGCATGGACTAGTAGCCAGGCCTTCCCCACTCCAGATTGGACTACCGGGAAAAGAAAGTGTTTAGTTCATTTCTTCTTCCCCCTTCCCTCACACGTTAGCTAGGCCAGCTCGCATTAGGAGTGGTACTTCGATCCCCAGCATAGGAGCGTGGTCCATTCCATGACGGGAAGGTCATGATGAAGGCATTATCCTTTAACCCCTTATAGATGGCACATTCGGCGATTGAGTGACGAACTGTATGGCAAATAACCAAAACAACTTGCTGCTCTCTACTTGTGAAAGAAGGGCCCAACTCACTGAGCTCTTGCTGTTCTCATATTAGGCATCTCGAGTAAGCTGTCGAGTGTCTAACGCTGCACAGTCGTTCGACCTAGCATTTTAGCAGAGTGCATTGGACTTTTTGCGTGCAGTGATCAAATTTTCATGTGACTCACCTCATTTCCAGGTCCCCACTTCACTGATGTGAATCTTTTCCCTGAAAGAGAATCCAGCAATATTGGATAGCTGGACAGTCAGAGGTAGTAAAAATTTTGAAAGAATAGAACAAGGCTTTCCACTTGAAGGCAAAGTCGAATAAACGAGAGGAACAGCTTCCACGCTGGGTGAAGTGGTAATGCAGCCGTAGAGGTCTAGTTCTTAAGCTTGGAAGTGTTTGGTCCCTCGTAAAGTTTCTTCTGTAATGGGCACAAGAAAGACCCTTTGGACGCCAATTCCGATAGTCTTTAACTGGGCGCAAAGATTCGACATAGCAGGACTTCAGTGACAAGCATAGGGGAAACAACATTGGCCAGGTGACAGGAAGCGAAGGATCCTCTCAACTTCGAAGTGCTTCTTGTGGGCGAACTGGGCATAATGAGATAGGCGAAAGCTTTCTGGCAGCCCAAAAATAAGGTCCATTGGCTATAGTAGACGATTTTTGGTACACGGGCAAATCACTATCCTTATGGCAGGTAACCCAGTTCTGCGCACGAAATGTACCTTAAAGGCCCGTTGACACGATAAATTCCCAAGGCGACTAAGGATCCCTATCTGGCAGGATAGAAATTCCCGCGACCGCTGGGCATGCGCTGTCATATGTGGCTTCCCCCGAGGAAGGTGCCTTATACTGGCCGCCCCCTATCAAGGCTAACAACTTTACGTCGCCAAACGCCTCGCCACGCCCTCCGCAAATGGACGACCGTTCCTGACGCTCGTATTCATTCATTTGCTAAGCAAATTATGAAGCGAAGGGATTGGTATGAAGCGGCCGTGATGCTGCATGCATACATGGGTACAAATATGCAGCTGTATCTTCGGTAGCGGTGAGTGGTAAGATGCCAATGGAAACTAATCTGAAATCGACATTCACATCACTAGAGAACGTAGGCTTTTTTCTTCGCCCCAGGATTTTGACCGTTTCACTCCGTTCTTTTCCGCTTATTTCCCACTATAAAGGCACCCTGCTAGTATTATAGAAGTAGAAAAGCCATCGTGCCTACTTGCCTTCAACTCCCACGCCCGCATCACCCCACTGCCCCGCCCTAACCAAGGACCCCAGGCTACTAGCGCTGAACCTCTGAAACAGCTAGAGGCTAATGTCAACGAATTTGATATGAAATCAGACCCAGCCCATAGTTTTCGCGACATTTTTCCAAATAAATAGAGAGTAAGGCTCATCCAGAGTTTTAAATAAATTCGGTGGTAATTTTCCTGTTCTGTGAGCTACTCACATCCTAACAGCCCCCTTTTTGAGAGGAGTAACCCTCATACACAGGTTTTTGTGGAGTGCAACGCTTTGAAAGACGGTCGACAGTTATCTATAAACTGACTCGCAGCGTACAAAATTGAAAAAAGTGCAGACATACTGGTCAGAAATCAGGCGTGTGCAATCGAGGATCGGTTTTTGGACTGGTAAGCATATCAGCTGTAAGAGATTATAATAAAAATCATAACAAGTCCTAATGTTGAATATTACCGAGATCACAGGATTGCTTCGAGCTGGAACGTCTGGACGGACATCTTGCCGTGAGCAGATCAGCGCTAAAATAAGGGCAACGGTTTGGTCTTCTAATGAAAAACGTGAAAATGTCTGACTTCATCACAGTCTTTTTTCCATGCAGTCTTTCGTCTGAGGAGGCTTTTCATTTGCTCACCGTATTACGATTGTACTTCCACATAATTCCACCGAAGGCGCTAATGTCGTGGCAAGTATCGCGCGTGGTTCGGAAGTCAAATTACGGATCAGTTAATGCGCAAGCGGACCCAGCTCTCCATTCTCACGGGCCCCAGTAACTGAAAACGATTTTGTTTGGGAGGCTTAAAAAACAACTGAGGGCCATACTATCAGGTCGATCCCGGAGTTTGTTCTTGTATTGAACCACGTCACATTCAAATAGCCGCTTCCCCGACTTTGTATTGGACCTACACATACCGAAAAGGGTTTGAGCGACGGGTAATGGATAGTTTTTTCTTCGCGTTCGATACCGAAGAAATGATTGGAGCATCGATTCGTGACGTCCGGTGGATGTGTTTTCCACATATCTGACGGCCTGGGAAACCCGAGGTACGACGAAACGGCACGCAGATGGTATCGCATATCCGACACCAGTCGACCCTTGCTCTTCAGTCGACGTTGAAAGACATTGGTAATGTGATCAACTGCCTTTCTCGGTGGTCCTTTGAAAAAAGTCTTTGGCACCTCGACAGACACATATATGTGTTCCCAAATTCCTCTGTACAAGTGCATGTCCTTGAGAAGCCATCTTTCAGAAAGGAAACACTTCAAAGAACTTCGAAAGTGTGGAACTAATATGTTGCCGATGGGCTGGTCGCTGGCTGATTACTCAATGAAGCTCCTCCCTTTGAAGACTTTCCATTTTCTATTTCATGAAGTTCTCAAACTACTTGTACAACTGATGGTGTAAACAGTGTTGTCGGCTTGTGGTTAATGCTGGCAAGCTCGGAAGGTTGGGGGAGAGGGGGGGGGGAGCGGGCACGTGTTTAGGAGACGTTCAGGATATTCGAGGCTCGGTACTACTCATAAACCAGCATAAAATTTCCTGGCTAGCTGACTTAAGGTGCTGCACCTATTGGGACGCTTCTTGGAAACGATCCAACTTGCAGCGCCTCTATTGCCACCCTCGCTGCGTCGCGACGTGCTGAACTATACCCGTTCCACTCTGCTGCTCTGGTCAGTACGCTCTTCTGAGCCTAAACGTCGGCACGAGGATCCCTCGACCAAAACTCGGTATTTTCTTGCTGAAGTAGACAGTGCACTTTCAAATAGGCATGAAGGATATCATGGCATAGAAAAAGTGGCAGTACATAAGTGTGATTTATTCAGATAGCTCACAGACCTGTGGTCATGTCCTGGTTGTGCACATGGTCTCTGCAAAAGGTCAAATACATCACTCGTTGAGTAATAATAAGACAGAGATCATTTCAAGAAAAATCCCTTCCGAAGTAAACCGAACAAATTCCCTCTCCATACGTATCGTACGTATATGCTGCAGAACCCTCGTCATCCGGGCAGTTGATTAGGGCGGTCGTCAACGGGCCGCAGCGCGTGCCAGGAACTATTTGCTTTTTCCAGGCTAATTTAGTCATTTTTCCAACTTTTCACTGTTTTGGCTACTTTTTCCCAGATTAGCAGCTCCTTATCTTCACAAGGTGGAAAAATGACTAAATTAGCCTGGAAAAGCAAATAGTTCCTGGCACGCGCTGCGGCCCGTTGACGACCGCCCTAATCAACTGCCCGGATGACGAGGTTATGCTGCATAAAGTAGAGGTGCAGTAGCGGTTAAGTGTTTGTAACTTTTTCTTTTTTCCTAGTGCTATCTACGTAATCAAAATTTATACAGTAAACTATAGCTATGATTGGGTAAGAACATGTTTCTTAGCATCATTCTTTTCTCTATGCTATCGGTACTCTCGGCATAATAATGATGAACGAGTTATCACTTATGGTTAGCTATCGCATCAAAAGTTCGGAAACTTCTTGTTTCCTATATCATGTGGATTTCTTATTGCCATGATGTGCGCATGTTTGTCATTTTTCAGCTCGATCACTAAATTCCATGTTGCTTCCAGATGAGATACGGCGATGTCTCCCATCAGCTACAGAGGAGGATACAGGAGCTGCAAGGAAATAGGAAAAATTTCTTCTTAGCACTGAATGAAGCGTTCTTATAGGCCTGGGTAACACAATAAGGTTTGCTCGTTCACGCGTCATGGCCTTCAGAATTGGCTGAGGCATCGGTTCGCTGGAAGATATTCAGTTGTAGGCTCCTTCAGCTTTCAAAAACGAGAATACAACTGGCTGTCGCCCTTCAGCCTCTCGCGCGATCTAAAGAAGACTGCTGAGTTCAGCGGTAGGTTGGGTCTGTTACTTTTCAGAGCTGGCTGCGTATCTGACCACAGAGGTTCAGCCCTTTGGCAGCTTGAAAGTGTACCGCAAGGGCGCTGTACGCATACGACATAAGCCCGTGCAGACGCGAAAATTCGCATAAGGACTGAGGGTGAAGGGTTTCTTGTAGAACTGTATCTTGTGCTTTCTTTCCTAATCCAACTAACAGATCCTTTTGTTTTGGAACCCGCTTCCTGAGGTGTAATTTACAGAATTCAAGACTTACGTCGTAATGAAGTGCTCCAGGAACGCCTATAGATACTCCTCTGCCTTCACTGAAATCTGCTCTCAATTAATAAATGTCAAGGAATGATAGGACAATTACTTAGATGTGCTTTGGACAATTTCTTAGATATGCTTTGACTTATTGACTTTCAATGTGCTATAAGTGAGTAATGGCTGACCTGTGTTCAAGCAACCTCTCTTTGATCCCCCTTCCAGTCCACCTAACCAGTCACTATATTCTTACTGGAGTAACCACGCTCCTACTCCACTTCCTTACTCCAATCCCACGTCCACATTTCTTCTCTCGAAAACGTATTCCCTGAGCAAACTGATGCTGTCTTTACCACTTGCTCCACCGTATTTTACCCAGGGAATGTAATTGTCAAATAAAACTTTGATATCTAGGAGTTATGGTCAGTACAGGAGAAATGGGAATCTGAAAATTAACTCACTTGCCCCGAAGTTCTTAAAAAGGGCCAACAATCCGAATTTTAGTGAAGTTTCACCACTGAAGTCCCGAACAACGGCTTATTCTGAGCGCTACCAAGAAAAGCCCAGGCGCTTCCATCATTTCAATTTCAGGGCGATCATTTTTTTAATATGGTGTCTCCATGTCCCTGCCGCTTTTCGATACTAACATTCTCTCCGTCCTTTAACCAGAAAAAGGTCAGGCGTTCTCGCCTAACCTTTTTCTGGTTGAAAATCCATACAGAACTCACCTACCCACGAATGAAGTTGATGAACACGTTCTTAGCATTCACAATTGTGACGCCTTTCCCAGCACTTGGAATCTTCGAGTTGGTCAAGTCTCCTATCTGAATATCTTTTGGTGGACACCTGAAAGCTGCAATATCTGAACCAGATGCAGCTCTGGGGTTCTTCTCCTCCGGATTCTGACGAGCCCCTTGAGTCTTCGACGGGGACTCCTTGCCTCCTTGCTTTTTATGACGTTTGGATGAGCTGCAAATTTGCTCGTTAATCGACACACTGGATACATTTTGAGATACTCTAAGAAGGAAACTAACTCGAGTACTTTACTGTCCTACTATAATCTTGCTGTTGCAACTATATCAAAGGATACACCACCGCAGATATTCAGGTGGGCGCAGGGTACAGCATCGTTATGTCAAACCACATGGGAGGGGGGCGTCGTACTTTTGCTCTTGGGGCAGGGGCGGTCGTGCTGGGACCTCTTTCAAAGGGGGGGGGGTCGTACTCACATCGACATTTTCGCCACATATCCATGCTGTACTCTTGTGTGTGTTCTCTGTTCTCGGCGAAAACTGATGTTAGTCGTCCCCCTCCATATCAGTGTTTCTCCCTCTCACATCGGTAATGATGGAGGCTCGGATGGGAGGGGGGGGTCGGATCAAAGCAAGGCACAGTTTCTGTGTCGTGGAATGTGTACTCAAATGCAGAAAGCACGATGAATTTGCGCTGCATAACACCTGGTAAGACGCACAGCAGAAAGAGAAACTACGTGCCTGAGCAGGCTATTTGTAGAGTTTTGCACGCTACTCCCACGGGAAGCTCTTTCAAGGGGACAAAATAACCCTACAAATCATGTCCACCTCCACCGGATGGTCTCTCTGAGCATTAATAGCAGCCACATCGACGCTCATACCCATACTGCTTCATTCATGAAAAGCACTGAAAATTGGATGTCTGCTGATCCCTACAAGGAAAGGATAAAGTCTTCGCCGTTGATCAATCCCTTTGTGGGATGCGGCACGCATTCTACTTCCATTCAGAATCGTAGTGGCTTATTGAATGCGATGTGGCCTATACAATGACTTGCGGGGGCCAGCCGATGTACAAGTCAGTGTTTTATCCTCCCAGACGAATCTGGTACCAATTTACCGTCCCCGGAGGGTAGAAGGCTTGGTTGGCCTGGGCGGGAGTCGACCCGGGATTTGAACCCAGGACCGCGCGAGTGGTGAGCGCGCCACTTGTCACTACATTTATCACCAGGGCACATCGTTGTTGGGGAATCCCCA
>MU954047.1:0-13442 GCA_036418165.1 Cooperia oncophora | reverse complement strand
AGGGTGGAGGAGAGGAATTCGTTGAATAAGAAAAGCTGCACATCGACCACACCATGATACGCCGTGAGCAATACGACACCCTTCTGATTCTTGCTCTTTTTCTCTAGACACCACAAGATTTTCAGCGCCCTCCTTTTAGGGAGTGGGCCTATGATGTAATGATGGTTTTGGTACTGACAGATCCCGCTATCGCCTCGATGCTGACAAATTTGGCAACAGGAGTGAACATACACCATAAGCGGAAATGAAAAGTATCAAATGCCGCGGACCTCTCGCTAATCATGAAGTCTAGGCCATAGGGTTTGTGAAAATGCGAAAAGCGCTGAACAAATGCTGCCTATGAATCTGTCGATGATGGCGAAAAACAAGAATTCATTGATGATGATAAGTTTGGTTTCATTCCGATTGTATGGACGATTTATGTACAGTCGTATGTCTGCCATCATATTTCACAATTGCGCTTCATGAAGGAAAAAAACTATTCGCATATAATCGTTGCTATTCGCATATAATCGTTGCAGAATGATTGCGGTGAATGCCATACCTTTGATCGCTATAGCATAATGATCCGTTAAGGCAGTGAGCACGATTGTTGAGGGCGGGAGGTAGTCGCCAATATCATTGGTCGAAGGGCTGAGTGAGGTGTGGCCAAATGCCCTCATGCAGTCCTTCCACCAGTGCCACTGGCAACAACTCCTCCCCTCCCCTACAGCAATCGTGCTCACTGCATTCAAAGGCAGTGGCACTATAAATCCCTAAGACAAGTACGATTAACACGCATTTCCCCGCCCATCAGTAGGCGCTGCATAGCGCCTTTTCCAAGGGAGGTTGGCTTGTAAGACCCTGTCGAGCTACAACTACCGACCCGTACGTCCATCGCACCAGACCACCTACAAATAGACGAACGTAACCTGGTACAGAGAAAGATCTCCATTCCATTATTAATAGTTCGTATTGTACTAATAGTTCGTCGTAGATATTCATCTGTAGATACCCATGGGTGGGCCTTGACCACCAGCCGCCCTAGGTGATCTGGCGCGCTGGGGCGGGAAAATTACCGTATAAAAGGGCCCCCCAAAGGGCCCCCTCATGTCTTCTTATTCTCGTCTTCCAGCTGTATTCTACTGCTTCCTACCAATAAATATTCTACTTATCGACCGTCTCCAACAACTACATGGTGCATCGCTGGTAGTCGTACTGCTTCATTTGCGAAGTAAAATGCGAAGTGGAGGGATTGATCTGAAGTGGCCGCGGTGCTGCATGGATATATGAGTAGGTACGTGCAGCCGTACCTGCGCGTAGCGCGTTCGATTGGCTAGATACCTACGGGAAACTCGTCCGAAATTGCTTTCTGGTCATCAGAGACGAAAGCTTTTCTTCGCAAGTTTTTGACCGTTTCATTTTTTTTGTTATTTTTTTTTGCCATTTTTTTTTGCTATCTTCATATAGACCCTGCTCGCATTTGAAGGACGCAGCCCCAAATTTCGCGGCCATATTTGCCTTTGCTGACTCGTCAAGGCGTGGGCACGACTGTTGGGGAAGGGCGTTAGTCGCCAACGACGTGTGGCCAACGCTCTCGCGCAGTTCTTCCACCAATGACGCTGGCAACAATCGCCCGTCCAACAATCGCCCATCGCCTAACAATCGTGCCCACTGCCTTCAATTACAGTGGGATCCGTGCAACGATCGGGGGCTTTCACGCGACGCGTTGAAGCCCAGTTCAGGCGCTGGCTTGTTCTAACAATGCGTATCAGTCCTGAGTCGCCAGCGATTGGTGGAAAGGCGTCCAGAGATTCGCGCACGCCAGAGATTCGGTCGCGCGTTCAACGCAATCGATGCGCATGCTTTCGACTGCATTGATCGTGACAAACGCGCAACCGAAACGCCGTCGCGAAGTCTGAAACGGCAACGACTGTAGTTCAGGTCGCTCCACATGTCGTTGAAGCTAGCTGTTCTTCGTCGTAGACACGGTTAATAAGATGCGAAGAAGAAGCTGCGCCAATTTTATCCCACCCATAAAACGTCTGTGAATAAAGATTAGGGGGCCTACCGTAGCGATGTCCCTTTCTCGTCTAACGGCGATTGCACTTTTGCGCGAAATTTCACGTAAACAACATTGTGTGCATTAATAAGATGCAAGCTCTTTCCCACCATGAAGCAAATAGTATGGCGAACTGAGAGAATACTGGTCAACGAACACATATATAAACTGAACCAAAAATCAAATTCATCTTGAATCAAGCCCAGCTTTTCGCCGACACATTCATGAGCACCATTCCATCAGCAGTTTTCGTGATCTTCCAGTTACTTCACCTTCTCCGATGGTCCACGTTCACCTGTTGCCGAAGTCGTCAGCAGAGCGACAAATCACAGAGACTCGTCCTGTCATTTGTCGAGACCTTTGGCCCATACTACGATGTGGTGCCAAACGAGCAGTGATAGTGATATCGAAATTTTTTCCTGTCCCCAGTGCCCTATTCCCTGACGCAGGACGCTGAAAAGTATGCGGAGTCAAGAAGAGGAAGTAAAAGAGCGCCTACAAAAGCATTCATAGCTAGGAAACTTCCTTCAGCAGAGCTCCGGGTTACCCCTCTCCGCCACTCAGAGTACAGTACACATTGGTGGACGAAGGAGGGCGTTCCGTCGTCGGTTGCACATTCCCGTCACTCTTCTCTCGCTCATAGACAAATCGTACACTAACCTCCGGGATCCTTTTCTCTCCCATGTGTAAAGTGAATGGGAGCGCTACTCCAGTAGCGTGCTTTTTTTCCTCAGGAATCAAAAATGGGGCTGAAGGAATACACATGGCAGTCTCCACACTCCGCCAGCGTTGCCAGCACAGCCAGCCACGTGCCCTAACCATGGCCAAACATGCTACTTGCCTGCATTCTCTCCCTTTTGGTTATTCTCTTCTGCTGAACGCGTTTCGCTGCGGGACCTTGATATCGACACAAGTGCTTCACCTTGAGGATTGCGCAGGATAGTGTACAGAGAGCAATTGGGTACCACAGCCCTCCAGCTCAGTCCTCGTCTATCTCTGAGCGAATTAACTGGCACGCTGCTGCAGCTGCGTACCCATTCACCTCGCACTCCACTTGAGGACCACCCTTGAAAGCGAGTACGTTTGTCTTGAATTCCTTGGCCTCTGCGCCTGAATCATCATAGCCATCTTTGTCTCTTTTTCCCCTACTTTCAGGTATGGAGTGTGCCACATCTTTCGACGTGAAAGCCCAAATTCACCTATTTCTTCTCCATCATTACCTCAATTCCTCCCCCAACTATATCAAGGACACCATTATTATTCAACAATTTCATCACATTTCACTTGCATTCCTCCCCTAGCGAACAGCATGAACAGTAGTACTCCTTCACGGGTCGGACTGGTTCTCTCATACCTACTTTTTTGGCACCCCACCCCCACCTTTCTAATGTCAATTTAGGCTATTGACACGCTAATGGCTATGTCGCAGTAACATTCTAATAAGATCTTCTTTCCAGAGTTTGAGGATGAACCGTTTCATGCTGTGCCTCTTCCTTGCCGCCTTCATTGGCGCCGCGAGTGGAATTTATCTCACCACTTGTGCCAGAATGGACGTGCCTGTTTTGAGTAAAGCTGCACACGCCGCATGCATTACATCCTGTAGTGCACAAGTAAGATACTTTAGCTCCGAAATGCGCTCTTCTCATAACTTTTGACAGGATTGACTATTTTCTTTTTGCGAACTTTACCCACGGCGATTCTACTTGCAATCATTATAGATAGAAAATGTTCAACAGTACATCCAAGCTAATCGTATGGGTGGAGTCGAACTCCGCTATTAGTTCCTCACTGATGACGTCCTACTTCTTGAGGGCAAGTGGCACGATAAATCCGGAAGGTGGTGGCGATAGATTCGCTGCAGACAGAAGTCTGCCGCTTCTGAAGGCGCTACGTAGCCCTCCATTTTCGAGTACTCCCCTTATGGCGCCCTTATCAATAAAGATAAAATAAAATAAAAATAAAAAGATTGAGTCTTAAGAAATCTTAGGCATCTGCTATAAAGTTGAAAATTACTTCAAGGTAATTCTGAACTTTAATTCATTTATTCATTTTAGCTAAATCATTTGAGGGGGGTCGATTCAAAGAAGTAGTTCAGTTTCCGTTTCGCACGTGCCCTTAGACGGAAACTGAACGAGACCAATCTTCCTTCTCTGTGCTCTTCAGTAAAAAGGAAGAGGAAAATTCTATTGTGAAGAGTTGATTATTTAATCAAAAAAAGTGTTTTTATGAAAATATTTTCGTTGTTCTATTCTATTACTTACCTTCAGTTTTTAAGAGAAAGTATTGAAATTTTGGTGTTTCATAATTTTAACAATTTCACAAATTTGATCTAGTATAAACCAACAGAGATATTGGTTTACACTGGTCTTCTCTTGATTAAGTATTGAGTTTATTATTGAACTATAAAACAACTTACTCCACTTGGTTTGACCGCATCTTAGCCTGTTTGTTGAATAAATGAAGAGTGTTACTGTGTGTACATGATAAGACTTGTTATCATTCGAGTTATCTATGACTTCTTATCATCACTCATTTTGCCACGTAACTTATCAATGGATGGTAAGGTGAGTGTTTATATCTTATCATTAGAATAAATATTAGATACTTTTTGTAAATATAATTATCAAAATTAATTTTTGTCATTGTTTGATTTTGTCAGAAGTGAGGTGATTAGGTAGAAGAAAGAAATCATGTGATTGCAACGTATTTTCATAGGTTAGGGATTATAATACCAGTTTCTTTTTTCTTCTTTTTTTCAAATCAATTTTCTTAAAAAATATTTTCATTTGTATTTTGACTTTCAATAGAGGAAATGTTAGATTCATGCATTTTAGTTGTCTCATTTCTACTTTTTCATAATTCAGATGTTTATTGTTTTGAAAAGTTCGATATTTCTTAGTTTGTATTTATGTTTTATAAATTCATTTTTTGTTACACATTTCATGAGACATATGGCAAAAGTATCTGTATTATAGTCAGAATTGATCAACTGTCTTTTGGTATACCTAAGTCTATCCAAAAAATCTTTTTTGTTGGAGCATGTTCGTGCTATTCTCAATATTTCTGAATAAATTGTATTATGTTTAATATGATTAGATATATTAGTTTCAGCGTTAGGGAATCTTTTTATAGAAAAATTGAAATTGTCCGTTTTGTTATACATTTTTGTAGATATTTTGTTTGTATCTATGTTTATTTCTAGATCTAAGTAGTTACATTTATATTCATCATCATTCGTAACTTCTAATTTTAGTATATTGTTATATGTTTTATCTAGTTCTTTTAAGATGGTTTGTGTATTGGTATTGTGTATAATTAAGATATCGTCCATGTATCTGAAAGGTTTCAGTTTGACTTGTTTCTTATGTATTTTGAGAGAGTAGTAGTATTCAAAATAAGACAGTGTCAGATCAGCCAGTAAAGGGCTAACGTTACTTCCTTGTGGTACACCTGTTTTTTGAACAAATATATATTCTGAGAATTTACAGTAGCTATTTGTCAATAAGTAGTTTAGTAAATACATTATATCAATTATTATATATTATATAGTAGTTTAGTAAATACATTATATCAATTATTATATATTATACAAGTTGCAATATACCGACCTGGACGCCCATCGCGCCCGCTCCGTCCTGAAATGTTCGACCGATGCTGATGCTCGTGTCGTTTCATTTGCCAATTACTATATGAAGAGAAAGGATCGAAATGAAGTGGTTGCGGCGCTGCTTGGATATATGAGTACATGCATGCAGCCTCGTCTACCGTGCCGGTTATTGGAAAGATGTCAACGAGAAACTCGTCCGGAACTGCTCTTCGAGTCGTGTAGAATGAAGGCTTTTTTGCAGGTTTCTGACTCACAATAACTTCGCTGTTTCGCCATTTTTCCACTGTATATTGCCCCTGATACCATTTGAGACCGAATACGGTAAGGGGAGAGAAGGTGATGGCAGGACTCACACGGCCAGTACAATCAAGGTGAAACAAATGTCGACCCTACGAATAAGGTTCACAAGCTTTGTAGTAAAGTACCGCTAGTAATTGTAGTTATCAACAATGTCTTTGTTCTGCTAGTACAGCACATTACCATAAAGCTACTACTTTCAGAACTGCGCCACTGGTTACTGTCAAAAACGTGGCGGTCGAAAGACATGTGTGTGCTCGCGATGCCCTAGGGGTGGCAATCTACCTCTTGCTGAGCTGCTCAAACTGGCCGGAAAAAGAGGAAGAAAATGAACTTTGCGATATTCCTACGATCTTATAAATGTTATGCAGTCAACAGTGCCCACTAGCGACGCAGTGAAGTGTGGTGGACCAGATTACTGACGATGCCTGGTGCCTAGGGTGATCCGCTTCGCAGTGGCGAGACCAAAGCGCGCTTCACGTGTGCCGCTATATCTGCAAAACGCATTCATGCCCGCGCTCGCAGCTTACGCACCCACGGTCGCCTGCAAATGAACTCATGTCCCTCGCTGGAACGTGTGATGAATGACCCTTTTGAGAAAACTCATGCTTATTCTGAGCGCGCATTTGCTCATACCTAGTGAAAGTGGAATAATCCTGCACAATCAGCGTTTTATTTACCTAGATGGACTGATTCCAAAAGGCGGTGATGTCCGTTGCTCTTCATGATGCCGCTGGAGACTGCCCACTCGTAAGAGTGGTGCTGAGCACAACACGGACAACAGTGTCAGACCCGAGCGACAGGCCGGCTGTAACTTCAATGTCGCAACTGTAGATCGAGATGTCATTTCAGTGAACAACGCTAACGCGTACCCAGAGGCGACGCGCGGATGGGCTCGCTACGACCGATCGTGTTAAAATGAGCGAGGTGCCGGCTTAAGGCGGACCGGCTAAAGAAAGAGCCCGGATAAAAGCCCCTCGACGATGAGAACAGTTTGCTAGGTGTGTGGCTATTGTTGTCAGCGATGAATGCGCAGCAGAATCTCAGAAATACGGCGCAAGTCTGATAGAATCATCTCTGCCATAAATGATGTCGCGGCATGACGTCTGCATGTGTTTTCGGCATACGCCCCACAAAGTGGTTGCAGCGATGTGGAACAAGAGCAGTTCTGGGCAGAACTACAAAAGGGCTTTGCGGAAGTTCCTGAAAATAAGTGGCTCTCCGTCTGTTTAGACTCAATGGCCACGCTAGCGCTGCCCAGGGAGGATACAGCTGTCATGGAAGCAATGGATATTGGTGTCATGTGAATGACGACTGGCCTGACCGTATTCGCGGATTTTGCTAAGCAAATGATTGTGACCATCTGCAACACCTTTTTCAACAAGCGTGATAGCCACGTAGTCACATACGCCAGCGGTGTATAGGAGAGTACCGTACCGGTTATTGGCACGATGCCAACGAGACACTCGTCCAGATCTGCTCTCTGAGCCGCGTAGGATAAAGGTTTTTTGCAGGTTTCTGACTTGTATTCACTTCGCTTTTTCGCCATTTCTCCACTGTATAGTGCCCATGCTACCATTTGACCGAATACAAATTATCGCGTCTCTTACCTTTGAACGGTAAGGGAGAGAAGCTAATAGACTCACCGGGCCAATACGATTAAGGTGGACCAAACGTCGACCCTATCAATAAGATCCACAATCTCCTGATGACCAAAGTACGGCCAGTAATCACAGTTATGAAAACAAATTCTTTGTCTTGCTAGGACAGCACATTACCAAATACTACTTTCAGAACTGCGGCACTGGTGATTGCCAAAAACGTGGCGGTCGAAAGACATGCATGTGCCGCCGATGCGCTAAAGGTGGCAATTTACCTCTTGCTGAGCACTCAGCTTTGGTGGGAAAGAGAGGAAGAAAATGATTTCTGCGATACTCTTACTATCGTATAAACTTTATGCCGTCAACGATGTTGTGAAACGAACAAATGGTGCCCCAGCAAAAATACGAACCATCGGTAGGTGAGCGCTCCATGGGAGAGAAGGGGCAAAAGCGCGACACAAGTGTGCGCGATATCGGCAATATGGCTACTGGCGCTCATAGTTCACTATCGTGTCGCCACGACTCATCTCATGTCCCACTTCCTGAGGCGGCGTTTGCAGCTGCGCCGCAAAGCGGCGTTGTAAGCGTTAAGGTATCCCATAATTCAGCTATGGTCAGGAACCAGCGAAGTATTTATTTGCTAGTTGACTCCCATAGTATAGCACTTGCACGTTCAAGCAATTAGGTCCTGATGCCAACTACATGCACACAACGCCACTCGCAACGCTAGTCATGTCCGGGTCATGAAGGCTGCGGTCATACTTTGCGGCAGAGAACGCCAGCATACACCGGCAGCGTGACTGGAAAAGCACAGTTATCGCTCTAGCGTCTGCTAGTGTGCAGCAGCGTTCACCAGCTTCCACCAGCAACGGGAAGTAGAGAGTGTGGGGAAGTGGTAGAGTAGCAAAACAGCTTGATTAGGCATTGTGTCATCTGCAATTGCACCGTACAACTGCTAAAGCACAGAATTGCGCAATTTAATGCGAGATGTAGTGCAATTGTGCGGTGAGGCTCCACAATTTCACAACGCCTAATCGAGCTGTTTGCTATTCTCCTTCTCCTCCATTCTCTCTGCCACGGTCGCTGGAGAATACTGGTGGACGCTGGCAGACGCTAGATCGTTATATATGCTTTCCTAGTCATTGAGGTCGCTGGGAACGCGTATGCCGGCGTAAAAGTATAAACGCAGCCTGACGTGCTCAAATAACACAAGAAAACGTCACTATTACCCTGTTTGAAATCAATGCATATCACCACTTAATCGCAAGAGTAGGGTTACCGCAACACATTCCGATCTTGGAGACCACCAAGCCGGCCACTATGGGGAGGCTACCTGTACTGCGAATTCGTCCCTCCATTCATTTTTGGATTACCAACCTGTATTCAAAATGCCTGCAGGGTTTTCTGCGCGGATGTTTGCAATTATTGCACCAAGGCCTTGACTCCAAAGTCCCTGCCATGAATTTGAACACTGTGGGCTAATAAGGTGTGGGCAACCGTCTTCTATTCTCGCCCTCATTCATTGTCCCCATTGCTTAAAAACCCCCTTTTCCCAAGACTTTTTGAAGCATGTCAAAAGAGCAACTTCGGACGATATTTTTCTTCAACTACAAATTGGGTCAATCCGCAGTCGAGACAGCTCGACAAATTAACCAGGTGTGGGGGCCCAATAGTGTTGGAGAAAGCACCGTGCGACAATGGTTCGACAAATTTCGTTCTGGAGATTTCAGCCTTGAAGATGAACCTCGTAGCGGTCGACCTAAAGCAATACCTGACGAGGATTTGAAGGCGTTTGTGGAGGCTGACCCATCCCAAACAGTTCGAGAGATTGCAGAAAAGCTAGGCGTTGGCAAATCCACTGTTGCGGATGGTCTGAAACGCATTGGGAAGGTGAAAAACTCGACAAGTGGGTGCCCCACAATTTGAGTGACCGGCAGAAATTGGCACGTCTCAGGTTTCTTCTTCACTGCTTTTGCGCAACAGAAACGACCCGTTTTTGGACCGAATTGTCACCTGTGATGAAAAGTGGATCATGTATGATAACAGGAGACGTTCCGGACAGTGGTTGGATTTCGACGAACCACCGAGGTAATTTTCAAAGCCGAACCCTCACGAAAAAAAGATTCTGGTCACGGCTTGGTGGTCATCGGCTGGTGTGATCCACTATAACTTTTTGTAGGCCAAACCATCACAGCAGAGTCCTACTGTGAAGAAATCGACGAAATGTACCGAAAATTGCGTCAGCTGCAGCCAGCACTTGTCAACAGAAAGGGTCCGATTCTTTTGCATGACAACGCCCGCCCACACGTTTCACAAATCACTATCCATAAATTGAACGAATTGGGGGTTGAAGTTCTACCTCACCCGCCTCTCCAGACCTTTCACCAACCGACTATCACCTTTTCAAACATTTTCAGAACTTCCTTGCTGGAAAATACTTCATCAATCAGGACCAGGCAAAAAAGCCTTCGTGGATTTCGTGATTCTCGACCACCCAGTTTTTCCTTTGATGGGATTTCTCGACTGCTGTCACATTGGCAAAAGTGTGCTGATTCGAATGGTGCTTATTTGGATTAAATCCGATGAGTGTTAAGAAAGTTATGATCGTTTAAAGTGAAACACTCGAAACGTGCAGAACTTTCCGGACAACCTAATACCTTCTGAGCCAGACCTCCTCAAAAACTTTCTGATGAAGTACTAACTTTTCGGATGAGATGGAATGAAGGGGGCTTTTCCTTACAGCAAATCGCCACGTCTACTATTAACGTAATCGTTTGTGGCCCCGTAGGACGTCGCGGAGGCTCCGCAACCATTCAAGGCAGCAGTTTTGCGTGACATCTTCCGCGCTTTTCCATCATCAGTTCACCCATGTGTGAAATATTGTTGACAGCATAAGATTTACACGATCATAATTAGTTGCACAGTTCATCTTCTTCCTTTTTGTTACTGTGCCTACTTGTTCATCTCGCCAAGAAGTAGCAGGTTGCAATCGTCGGCGCATCGATCGCACCTGCATTTCATTCCGAAATCACTATCCACTTGAAGGTACCCCACCTCGCAACCCTGCAAATAGTACATTATGGCAATGTGTGATTCCAGCAAGATCAACATTCAATGTGAGGAACCTTAATTTATTTCGTATTCGTTAAAGCTAAAAGTCTGGATAGTCCATGCTGGTTGTAGGACCTAATGAAGCCTTTTATCAGGCCTTAGAATGCTCCTCTTCCTCACTCTTTCGAAAAAAGAATAGCTCATCGATGAGCTCATCGCTGAGTCCTACTCGATCCATACGATCAGCGTGGACTGTACCAGTATATTTGTCGTTACTGCGAAAATCACACAACGGCTCCGAACAACGAAAATAGGTTGTCCTACTGAAAACTTTGAAGAGAGCGCATTACTCTGCGAAACTATCTTACTTTTTCTCTGCACCTTCTATTGCATCCATTTGCAACTACTTTCGGAAATTGCCAACAATCAATGTCGTCGAATGGCGATACCCCAATCATGACAACGTCTAAGAAGGCGACCAGGATGAGGCACAGAATGAAGCTGTTCATTTTCAAATTCTGTAAAGTAAATCTTTGCAGAAAGTCACTTTGCATGAGTGTTAACGCTAGGTATCGTAAAAACGTCAACTGACAGTACTAAAACAGGGTTGGCCAGAGGATTTCCTTTAAGGGCTTCAAGCTGATTCTTCCCATTTGGTTTTTAGCATCCTCTGGGAAAAGAAAAAAGTTCGAGGTCATAATTATTGCTGGCTTGCACCATGCCGTACTTCAATCTAATGGCCTCGATTTGTCGCTAAGCGCAACCAATACGGCTATAGGCTTCATCCTTCTCTCATATAAAACCGTAGCGATTATAGTGTAGTTCGCTGCGGACGGTTGGGCGTGTCAGTGCGGCTGCGTTTGGCGCGGTGCCAAACTCGTTCTACACCAGTTGTTGAAGCGGGCAAGTGACAATACTGTATCATATCCTTCGTATTACTCGTTTTCTACCACTTTTTGTCGCATGCGCTCTTCAACAAGAAGGCAGAGAACGGCTTTGATAGGGTGACACACTCATACTGGCTGACACGCCCAACCGTCCGCAGAGAACTAGAGTGTAGTCAATTTCGGCGGATGGAAGAGCGATTTGGCATTATAACGCTTCAGGATACTCTCCATCCTCAGATTGTGCTTATATTCTTCATCAACTCATAAAAAAGGGCGACTCGAGTACCAAAGGCTGCGTCCCGGCGGGAGCCTTTCGAGACGACCAGGCCAAGATCAGCACCTAGACGCTGATGGGCACAAAGATTTCAAGGTCTTGCCACTATCACTTCGCAGGCCGTGATAAAAGATTAATGATACACTGAGTTCTGCACCTTCAGAAGCGGGGCCAATGACTGTTATCGGTCACTAGCAGGCGACCAGAAACAGTTCTACATTTCTATCGAAGGGGCAAGTGTTCAAGATATGGTACATGTTCCCCTCCGATCGCTGCTGATCAAGTCGGCAACAACGGCAAAGCCCTTAATCACTCGCTATCACAGATAGTGAATTAGGGGCTTGTGTATAGATGACAAGGTGCTGAGTGAGTCGATACTGAGGAAAAAACAGAAAAAACATACTGCCCTACATAAGACCTCATTTCGGTTTTATAGTTCGCGTGTGCCCAGTGCTTCCCATCTCCAGGTACGGACCGCGATGAGGTACAGTAGTTGGAAATATGGCGTCGGCAGGGTAGTGTGGTGCACCTTATGCCCGTTTCGCGGCAAAAAATTGTAAGGGAGGGGGCTATAGCGCAATATAAACTCAGTGACGCCTCCTTTTTCCAGTGACTCCGCCTCCAGACTCCGCCTTCAAGGCCTGCCTTCCAGTGGAAAACGAAGCTGCCGAACGAAAGCATGAAGAATCGTCATTTGTAGTGTTCTATTGGAGAATCAGCTGTGCGGATGAGGGCGTAGTGTTGGAGATGGGATGCACTGGGCACGCACGAACTATAAGACCGAAATGGGGTTCTATCTAGGGCAGTTGGCATGTTTTCTTCACTTTTTCCTCACTATCGACTTACTCAGCACCTTGTCGTCTATATGCAAACCCCTAATCCACTATATGTGATAGCGAGCGTTCGCGAGCTTTGCCTTCAGGGATGAAAATACTAAATCTGCGCCAATACAAAAAGTGCAGATCGAATGCTGCTTACAAATCTGTCAATGACGGCCAAAAGCAAGGTCGAGGTGAAGATAAAATTTTCGGTTCAGATCCGGTTTATATATGGTTATTCCGTCTGTCATGCAATTTCAAACGGCTCATGGTTGAGAAGAACTATTTGCATATAATTATTGCTACATGGATTGGTTGCAAAATTGTCCTCAATTGCAATATGTGATCGCTTCACTTTTCGTTGAAGTTGCGCTTCCCCGGCAGCTGCTGCACACTGTTAACAACATGCGAAGAAGGAGCCGCGCCAATGTTATTCTACCCAGAGAAACGCTGACTGACTAAAAGCTTATAGCACGATAGTTTTTCACTCGCTAAAATGCTAGCAGGGCGCTATATAGTGGGAAAATGGCGAAAAAACGAAGTGAAACGGTCAAAAACCTGCGAAGAAAAGCCTTCGTTCTTAATGACTCGAAAAGCAATTTCGGACGAGTTTCCCGTAGGCATCTTGCCAATAACCGCTACGGTAGATACGGCTGCACGTATGTACTCATATATCCATGCAGCACCGCGGCCGCTCCATATCGCTCCCTTCGTTTCATAGCTTCACAAATGAATTAGCATGGGCATCAGGTACGGTGGTCCATTTGTGGGCGATCTGCACGCTGGCCGTCCGGGTTTTTATGTTGCAGCTTGATAGGGTCTTATAAGAGTATCTTCCTTGAAAAAAGCGCTACGCAGCACCTTCT